>BPLR01003537.1:0-45704 GCA_021605095.1 Caerostris extrusa | reverse complement strand
TTTTATTTTTGTATTCTACTTGATTTTGAATTTACCTATTATCAGCGCTTGCACTCACAAAAATACAATATGTGAAAGAAATCATCGTTTTATAGGAATTTATGAACAAATGCATATGTAAATATTTATTTGTGTTTTGAATTTTAGTTTTAAATTTCAAATTAAGAATTATTTGCTTTTGAACTAGATGGCTTACCTTAGTTATCTAGAACAAGATATATCAAACAGTTTAATTTATAATTTTTATATATTTAACGAACAACCGAAAGTAAAACGTATGTTCAAGTAACAATATTTGTTACATCGCTTAAAATGTTATGCACAATTTTTTCTTAACAATATCATCGCTTAGAATCCCAATGCGACGTTAGCAAAATTCCAATGAAACTGTTTTATTATTTTGTCGTCGTCGTCGTCGTCGTTCAACTATACTTTTAACGAGTACCTTGGCGTTTGCACGGCAAAACAAGGTGAGTAATTTATTTACGCTAAGAAGGAGTTCATGTGAAATTATTGTGGTGGTAAGTGTATTGATTATTGGTTTATGTTTATTTCGTTTCAAAAAATGCATGGTTTGGTTTGGTTTTTATCACTCTACGGTCATCTTGTGCGCTTTAGGCCACAAACAGACCCGGGGCCTACAATTAATAAGTGGATTGAACTTCTGCACAAACATCATGGCTTTCTGGTACTCAGAAACCGAAACATGGCATGGACCGAGCCTCAGAGCGCCCCAACCACTCGGCCATTCCAGGCCCCTCAAAAATGCATGAAGTATTTATATTTTATTTAGGAATTTACAGTTTTTAAATTGAAATTAATGGTTTGTTTGTTTAACTAGACTTTTTTTAGTTATCTAGATCAGATAAAACAAAAATGAGACATTTTGTCGCCTTTTTGGTGAAACTATTATTATTGGTGAAATTAGGATTAATTGCTTTAATTTATGGTTAGTCACGCGTCATCAGATTTTTAAAAAATATTATGAAACATGCATAATGGGGTAATTTATTGCAAAACATTAATATCAATCTAGTTATTGCATTGACATTGCCCAATTTTCGGGCAATTGCCCTTGGAAATTTTTTATCGCTCTCCGAATCCGAAAGCGATATTAGCAAAAATGCCAGTGAAACAGTTTACCGTTTTCTACATAAAATAAAATTAATAATTTATTTATAAGAACAGTTAATGAAAAAATATTGTGGTAAATTAATTGATTATTCCATTTATGTTAGTTTCGTTTGCAGCTAAGTAATTATTTAGTTGTATTTGAATTTACAGTAAAATTATAATTGAATATAATTGATATACGGTCGGATTGTTGAGAACTAAATGGTTTTTAGTTATCATTAAAATGCATAACAAAACAATTTAATTTTTATATATATATTTTTTTTTGTGAATTTTGTATACTATTTGATTGCAGTATGCACCTATGTGTATCATTAACACTCCACAAATACAATATACGTAAATCGTCTTATAGGGATTTATGGAGCCAATGTCTATATAATTATTCATTTGTGTTTGAATTTATAATTTTAAATTTAAATTGAATGGTTAGTTTTGAACTAGATAAAAAACACCCTAGTTATCCCTAGATCACGATATAAAAAACAGTTTAATTTATTTATAATTTTTATATATTAATTTTGTCTGATAACATCGTGGTTGATTATAGGCTTTATACCCAACATATCATGCAGCCATCAGAAATAAGGTATGTGTAAAAATCACATGTCCTATCCATAGGAATTTATACAAGATAAATGTCTATGAGATTATTTATTTATTTATTTGAATTTACAATTTTTAACTACATTAAATACATCTAAAATAAAATTAATTTACAACAAAATTGATTACTTAACAATTAAAATTGAGGTGGATTTGGTTTGTTGGAAATGGATGACTTACCTGGTTTATCCTGATCAAGATATAACAAAAATACTTTAATTTATTTTAATAATATTAATATATTCATTTTTGTAGACTTTTGTATCCTACTTGCTTATAATATACCTAACATATCATGTGCATAACACAGAAATGAAATATGAGTAAGAAAATCATTGTCTTTAGGAATTTATTAGTGTTTATGTAATTATTTATTAGAATTTGAATTTACAGTTTCTTAAATTAAAATTAAATGTTTGATTGTTGACCACGATAAATTCATGTCGCAGCATTCCTTATAAATTTGAAGTTAATCGCTTTTATTTACTGCACAAGATTTGGCAAGGCAAGAATTTTTTGCCGCGATATTATCGCATGCAAATGAGTCAATTATCTGGAGATTTTTATTATAATCTCATTATTGCCATGATCGCTCAATTAAATTTTGTCAGCTCTTTTTTGTTAACATTGACAAATCGAAGTGGTGGACCCATTGTAATAGTAGTTAATAAGCATGGTTTGTTGAGCGTGTGTGAATCGCTAACTAAAATGCACTCATGTCCATAACTTCATGTCATCCATTGAAGTTCAGGCAAAGAAAAGAGAGACAGACGCAAAACAAATTTGACTTATTTGTAAAGTCTATTTATTAAACAAAGGTAAAGAGCAAAAAAAAGATGCTATATGTTTGACATAATTAATAAAAATTGCGATTTTTTACTCCCTGGACAAATTTCAAAAAGAACCTATTTACAAAAAACAGTATAACATGGTTAGTATGATGGTTAATATGGAGTATGTCTCACGGACGATGCAATACAGGCCTTACAACGCCTAGGCATGCTGAGTATCAAATTATCAATCTGATCTTGGGGAATATTTTACACCACTCATCAAGCAATGCCCTCCAATTTCCGGTTGACAGGGTGAGAGGGGATTGACGGGCTGCGTTGGCCAAAGCATATCCACACATGCTCTATGGATTCAAGTCCGGTGAGTATACACTGGCCAATCCATACAGGATATCCTCAATTGAAGCATTCGTATACAATGTTTGCACGGTGAGGACGAGGGCGTTGTCATCCATAAACAGAAATTCAGCACCCATGGCGCCCCGAAACAAACATACATGGTGTTCCAGAATGACATCCCGATAGATGTGGCCTGTCATCGTTACACTTTGAACATGCAGGTCAGTTCTGGAACCAAGAATAATTCCTCTCAAACGGGCCATCCTGCACCACCGTAACGGTGACGTTCAATGGTGTTCTCTTGAGTGGTAACGGGTACCTGGCGCTCTCCATATGAAAGTCCGGCGAGAATCAGACTGCAAACTAAACCTGGACTCGTCGGAAAACATCACCAGACCACTGTTGTGGTGTCCCAATGCACATTTTATTTCTACTCCAGGTTAATCACCAGGGCGACAGTGAGTTGCGGTAAGTGGAACACATCTGACAGGCCAACGAGCATATAGACCAATGTGCCCTTTCAGCGTCTGTACACGGTCTACCTTGAAACTATGCGGTTTATTGCACTGAAAGGCTTTTAAAGCGCTTGTGAACAATTTTACTTCTTTGCCACCATTCCTTATATACCCCCTCTCTTTACACTCTCGTCATTGTGACGTACTATCCGCGCCATCTATTGGTTTCCTGTAATTTGCATATTCTTCTTCAAGATGTGTGTGATATTCTACAGGTGAAATTTTTATTTTAGAGTTCAATTTCTGTGTGATTCTGAATTATCCTTTTAATTTATGGACATGAGTATAATTCCAATGCCAAGAAAAACTGAGAATGATTCCACAAAGCATGTCTTTTTTCCGAGTTCTATGTTCAGTAATTTCTATGCTTGCCTAATTGCCACATATTTGATCAACAAACTGTCAAATTAATAAAGTAAAAGCATATGTTTAAGAAACTCAATATTTGTCCCAATGACAGTCGATAGCTTACAATCTTAAAGCGATGTTAGCAAATCGAATGACTGAGCTTCTAGATTGTACATAAAAAAATTAATAATTTATTTATAAGATGAGTTAATGAAATTATTGTGGTAATTTAATTGATTATGCCATTTTATGCATATTTCGTTTAAAAATTTGTAAATGTATGTAATTATTAATTTGGACTTGAATTTACAGTTATTTAAATTAAAATTATAGGGTTGATTTTTGAACTAAAGGGTTTACCCTAGTGATCTAGATTAAAAGATATAACAAAATATTTCAATTTATTTAAAAATTTTATAGATTAATTTTTGCCGCCTTTTGTATTCATTTGATTATAGTGTACCTAAAATATCATGTGCAGACAACAAAATGCAACATATGTAAGAAGTCATCATCTGATAGTAATTTATGGAGTAAATATCTCGAATATGCCATTTATATAATATTACAAATTTAAAAATGAATTAAAAAACATCAAACCGGCAGACATTTGATGTGCTATTCTTAAACACAATGTTAAATAGCAAAAAACCAGCTAACAGTAAACAACCACTAATCTTATCTTCCCAAAAATGTTTCAGCCACAGTTAACACTTTTGCAGTTTTGAATGTGGTATAAAATTACAAAAATATTTTAAATTTATTTATAATTTTATATATTTATTTTTTTCTAATTTTTGTATTGTAGTTGATTATAGTATAACTAACATATATCCTATGCAGCCAGCAGAAATACAATTTGTGCAAAGAGAAATCATCATCTTATGAGAATTTATGGTGTAAATGTCTCGAATCTGTCATTTATATAGGAATAAAAGTAAAATTAGATGAAAATCATCAAACAGTCACACATTTTTGATGTATTATTCTTACACAATGTTAAATAGTATAACAAAAGCAACTAACAATAAACAATAACTAATCTTATCATCTCAAAAATTACTATTATATGATAAGCCCTTTGCAGTTTGGATGTAGGATAAAAATTGCAAAATAGTTTTTAATTTATTTATAATTTTTATATATTTATTTTGTCGACTTCTGTATACTACTTGATTATAGTATACATAAAACATCATGTGCAACCAACAGAAATAAAGTATGTGTAAGAAAATCATCTTATAGAAATTTATGGAGCAAATATCTCGAATATGCCATTTATACAAGATAAAAAAAAATTAAAAAAGGATAAAAATTCAGACTATATTTTGATGTACTATTCTTTTTTACAAAAGTTAAATAGCATAACAAACCATCTAACAATAAACAACAACTAATCAACAATAATAAACAACTAATCTTATCATCTTACCAAACAAATTACTGACACAGTAGCGCTTTGCAATTTTAATGTAGTATAAAAATTGCAAAAATAGTTTATAATTTTCATATATTTATTTTTGTCCACCTTAGCATTTTAGTTAATTATAGTATACCTAACATAGCATATGTAGCCAATATAAATACCACGTGTGTAAGAAATCATCATATTATAGGAATTTATGGAGTAAACGTCTCGAATATGCCCTTCATGATTAAATAAATAAATAAATAATCAACAGGTAGAAATTTTGATGTGCTATTGTTACACACAATGTTCAATTGTGTAACTAACAATCAACTAACAATAACCAACAACTAATCTTATCTTCTCAAAAAAGTTCAATGGCTTTACTCGCTTTGCAGTTTTGTTGTTGTTGTTTCTTATCCCACTTGGCTGGCTAAGCCCACGAGCCATACGTACTCATGATTGTAGGGGAAAGAAGCAGCTTCTATTGTAATGGAGCACCCGTAGGTAGAAGTCTGACTTTGGCTCCGTGACGCTCTTACAGTCATGGGAGACCGGGACCTACGGCTTAAAGTGGATTCCGAAACCACTACAAACATCCATGGCACCGCCGGGATTCGAACCCAAAACCTGGCACCGAGCACCAGAGCTCTAGGCACTCGGCCATTCAGGTTCCAAATTTGTGAATGCCAACGGCTCGCGGTGTTCCCCAGGAGGTCACCCACCCAAGTACTGACCGCGCCCAATGATGCTTGACTTCGGTGATCTAACGAGAACCGGTATGTTCAGCATGGTATGGCCGTTGGCTTTGCAGTTTTAAATGTAGTATAAAATTGTAAATTTTACACGATACAACAGTAATAATTCTGTCTATGTTTGGGCGTATGTAAATAAAGCTGTGAGTTCACTGCAAACCTGTGTCTCAAATCTCAATCCAACCACATCAGTTACGATCTGGTTGCCCAATTTGCACACTACAATATGAATTACTATAGAGAATGTTTTTAGACTGTTTAAATTTATTTGAAAATAAAACCTTTATTATTAATAGTTGTTTTTAAAATAAGACCTGATGTTAGTTATTTCTACAATCGGAAAGCGATTTAGAGAAATAGAGTTTACATAAATTATTATCAATAAATGGAGAACAGCACATATAAGTTCTGCAAATTCTTAAAAATATAGACATTTTTAGTAAATATCACGACGAACGTAATAATTGCAAATTCACTATCAAATATACAAAATATGTTTACGAATATAATACATCTTATAATTAGGTTCATAAGCATAGATATTCAAAAATTATCATAAATAATTAACTTAAGTTGATTAAAAGATTCTGAAAATTATTTAAAAATCTTTGCAAATAAACGGAGATTAATCTAGAACCAAGATTAAGAAAGAACATGATTTTTGTAAAACTTATAATATTCATGTTTATTCAAGATTTAGAAAATGTGTTCTCATACATTTCGTTATAGATCAGTTGGAAATAAATAATTTATTACAACGTTAAATTTCTTGATAGCTTTTTTCTAAACCCTCAATAAAATGTAAGATTTTTAATGAATATTATAATTCATCCTACAAAAATACTTATTTAAAAGTAAAAAGTTATTTTTAATGAGAAAAATAGAATATCTAATAGCCCAATAAAAGACTGTTTGATTATTACAAAAAAACCAAATTTTAAAAACCAGAATCAGAACATATCCAATTTTAGAATTTTTTTCCTTTTGATAATGATTTATTTTTCTAAATAATAAAAAAAAAAAAATCAGATGAAATATTTGATGAGCCTATTACAAAATCGTCTAAAACCACCCTTTGCGAAGTCTAAATTATGTTGTTGTTTGTTTGTTTCTTATCCCACTTGGCTGGCCAAGCCCACGAGCCCATACGTACTCAGGATTGAAGGGGAAGGAAGCAGCTTCTGTTGTGATGGAGCACCCGTAGGTAGAAGTCTGACTTTGGCTCCGTGACGCTCTTGACAATCATAGGAGACCGGGACCTACGGCTTCAAGTGGATTCCGAACCACTACAAACATCCATGGCACCGCCGGGACTCGAACCCGAAACCTGTGGCACCGAACGCCAGAGCGCTAGACACTCTGGCCATTCAGGTTCCAAATTTGAGAATGCCAACTGCACGCGGTGTTCCCAGGTGGTCACCCACCCAAATACTGACCGCGCCCAATGATGCTTGACTTCGGTGATCTAACGAGAACCGGTATATTCAGCATATACGGCCGTTGGCTAGTCTAAAATATATATATATATATATAAATAATGATGAGGAAATTGAAGAAAGAGAGAACGCAATTAAATATAATGACGAAGAAATTGAGGGAAAGATATTGATTTTGATATCTGGTTACAACATACTGGATAATCGATGCTAATTTATATCATCAAAGAAAATTATTAATGATTAAATAAAAGATATTTTACAAGACGAAAATACTTAAAAGTACGTTAAAAAAAAAATGTATTGTGATTATATAAATAAGATGGTGAACATTAAAATCGTTCATGAACTTTCTATTTCATTTTAGAACTTTTTTTCTTCTTTCTAATGCAGCTGGCAAACACAGACAGCTGTCTTAAGGCAAGCGTTGCACTGATGTTACTCACTTTACATTACCCAGGTGGAGCGTGTAACTTGAAGATAATCCACGGACGCGGAGTAACAACGGCCCCACAATTCTCTACGATACTATTAGACCGGGACTTACGGTTTAAAAGTGGATTTCGAACAACGACAAACATCCCCGGCACCGCCGGACTCGAACAAAACCTGTGGTACCGAGGCCAGCCACTCGGCTATTCTGGCCCCTCATTTAGAACAATTTTTCTTTCTAATGCAGCTGGCAAACACCCAGACATCTTGGTCTTGGATGCCTTAAGGTAACCGCTGCACAGACGTTACTCACTTTGCATTACCCCAGGGGAGTGTGTAACTTGAAGATAAGCCACGGACGCGGAGTAACAATGCCCCCACAACGCTCTACGATCCTATTAGACCGGGACTTACGGTTTAAAGTGGATTCGAACCACTATAACATCCACGACATCGCCGGGACTCGAACCCAAAACTTGTGGTATCGAGCGCCAAAGCGCTAGCTACTCAGCCATTCAAGCCCTCATTTAGAACATAAAATAGAAGTATTTTTATGTATGATTATATAAATTGTATAGTTATATCATTGAATGATAAAATAAATTGATTTTGAATGAAAACTTACAATTAAATGATAAAACAAATTAAATATATAGATAAAATCTAATAAAATGAGACATTTGATGAGCATACTACAAAATCTTCTAAAAATCACTCTTTTACGACGTCTAAATTTATATATATATATAATCATCATGAAATTGGGGAAAAACAGTGCCTTTTAATATCAGATTACAGCAAATTGTATATAATGATGAAGAAATTGAGGAAAAACAGATTGGTTTAATATTAGATTACGCCATACTGGATAAACGATCCTAGTAGGTATTTTGATATTTACGAAAATTTATATGATAAAAGGAAGTTATTATTGATAAAATAAAAGAGTTTTTACAAGATGAAAAACACTTAAAATTGCATTTAAAAAATTGATTGTGATTATATAAAGAAGATAGGAATATAAACTATCTACGACTTTTCTATTTCATTTAGGACTACAAATAGACGTATAGATATTTGTAAATTTATATAATTTTATAGTTATATCATTGAATAATAAAATAAATGATTTTCAATAGAAACTTTCAGATTTAAGAATAGAATAAATTAAATTTATAGATAAAATCAAATAAAATGAGACATTTAATAAGCCTATTACAAAATCTTCTAAAAATCACCCTTTACGAAGTCTAAATTATTGATATATATATATATATATATATATATATATATGATGAGGAAAAAGAGACTGGTTTAATATCAGATTACACCATACTGGATAAACGATCTAATAAGTTTTTTTTTGATATTTACGAAAATTTATATTATAAAAGAAGAATATTATTGATAAAACAAAAGATTTTATTTAAAAATTTATTTTGATTATATAAAGAACCTTTCAAGACCTTTCTATTTCATTTAAGGACAACAAATTGAAGTATAGTTATTAATACAGATTTAGATGAATTTTTTTATATTTAGTACATTGGATTATAAAATAAGCTGATGATTTTAAATGAATTTTCAGATTTAAGGTTAGAAAAAAATTAGTTATGTAGAATTTAAAATAAATAAATAGAAACCTTTAACTAAATCATTTTTTTTTTTTTATTTACCTAAAACATTTCAGATTAAAACATATTGGATAAATGATCCTGATAACTTATATATATATATTTTTACGATTTTTTATATTTTAAAAGGAAAATTATTTTTGATAAAATAAAAGAGATTTTACAAGATGAAAAACATTTAAAAGTGCATTTAAAAATTGATTGTGATTATGTAAAAGAAGATGGGGAATATAAAGAACATTCAATGACTTTTCTATTTCATTTAGGACTACAAATAGACGTATAGATATTTGTACAGATTTATATTAATTTCATAGTTATATCATTGAATAATAAAATAAGCTGATGATTTTGAACCAAAGCTTTCAGGTTTAAAGCTAGAAAAATTAAATATATAGAATTTCCAATAAATAAGTAGAAACCTCTAATTGATTCATCTTATATCGATTAACTAAAAACACTTAAAGGAGTCTGAATCGCTGAGTGGCTAGCTCTCTGGTGCTCAGTACCACAGGGTTCGAGTCCTGACGGTGCCATGGATGTTTGTAATGGTTCGGAATCCACTTTAAGCTGTAGATCACGGTTTAATATGGCTTTGGGCGTAGAGCTGTTAATCCTACCCGTAAAAAAAAAAAAAAAATCTCAGTAGGTAGACGGATTTAGTCCACAACGGCTGTTGCGATAATGATGATAATGAAAACACTTAAAAGTACAAAAGCAGTTTTAAATGTGAAAAATAATGATTTATTCGACCTATTTATGGTTAAGTCATAAAGTATAAAATAAAGGTGATTGAGTTGAAAATTTTAAAGTATATGAATTAAATTTCAAAGGAACTAATTTTCTTATCTCTTGAGATAATGTATCGAAATTTGAAACACTTAAAATATTTCTTTACAATGCTTATGGTTACAATAACAGAAAACCTATTATATTATGTATAAGACAAGGGCCTGAATGGCCGAGTGGCTAAGTACCATATTATATTGTTGTATAAGTTCGGAAATTTTGAAAAAAAATAGGATCGTAACTAAACATTATTACTCCGCTTTATATGAAAAAGTGAGTAACGTCTGAAGCGCTGCCTTAAAAAAGACCAAGCTGTTAAGTTTTGCCAGCTGCATAGAAATATGAAAGACTTAAAAAAGTAACTAAACATGATATGAAGGATGTGGAAAAATATCAATGTTGTTCCATTTTATAATAATGAGTACTTTATATTTTATTATTATTATAATGGAATTGATGAGGAGAAAAAAAAATATGTTCATGTTAAAAGAAGTTGCAATTTAAATTAATAAGATTATTAAAGAAAAAAGAAAGTATAAATATTTTAAATCTATGACAATTTTCACCATTATAATATATCTAATAAATGTTATGTAAAAATAGAAATTATTAATGAGAAAAAATATAAAGATATTAAACCTATGATAATTTTGAATGAAAATCATTATAATATATCTAACAAGTATTATGTATGTCTTTTTTTCTTTCTAATGCAGCTGGCACTTAGACAACTTGGTCTTGTATGCCTTAAAGCAAGCGCAGCACAGATGTTACTCACTTTTGCATTACCCAGGGGGCGCGTGTAACTTGAAGATAAGCCACGGACGCGGAGTAACAATGCCCCCAAACGCTCTACGATCCTATTAGGACCGGGACCTACGGTTTAAAGTGGATTCCGAACCACTACAAACACCCATGGCACCGCCGGGACTCGAACCCGAAACCTCTGGCACTGAGCGCCAGAGCGCTAGCCACTCGGCCATTCAGGCCCAAGTATTATATGTAAAAAATAAATTATTGCCATTTAACAGGAAAATATAAAGAACATCTCATGATGATTGTTATAAAATTCAAATTTTATAATTAAATTTTACATTATTCATCTGGATGTGACACCCACTTTTATTAAAAAAACTTGATTTGATGAACCTAAAATAACGTTAATTCTAATCATAATCATTATCTGTGTTAGCCCTTACCCCCAACGCTCTTACAGTCATAGTAGGTTAAAGTGGTACTGAGGTTTAAAGTGGAATCTGAACCACTACACGTAAAATCAATCACCCATGGCACCATGCCAGGGACTCGAACCCGAAAACCTGAAGCACCGAGCGCTAGTCACTCGTCCATCGAGCCCCTTTTAACTCTAATACTGAAAGAAAATAATCTTTAAGTTAAAAATTTTGAAATTCTTTAACATCAAGATAAAAAGACTCATTTAAATTTATGTCTAATATTATAGATACTTTATTTAAATACTTAATTAATAATATTTAAATAAATAAATATTAAAATATAATTAATTATTATTTTTTTATTAAAATAATTATATTAATTATATTTTAATAATTATTTTTAATCTCCGTTTAAAACGCTTGTAAAAAATTTCAATTGAAGACTTATATTTAATAAGGATAAACGGTGTTTATCCTTGTGACAATAAGGATTCTGTATAAAAATATAAGAAACCAAAATAATATAGTTAAAAGAAGAATATGAGGTTCAATGAACTGTTAACTGCCGCCTACCTTCAGGATAGACTTGACACTATCGGATTTCTCACATCCGAGAAGGAGGTATCGGAAACCGAGGGTGGAGAGGTGGGTGAACCGTGCTGGGAAGAGGTTGACTACGTGCTTGTGACAGACTTTTGTTTGTAGATAATCCATTTAGCTGTAAATATTTAACTATAATAAAAACTGTAAATAAGGAACACCGCTAATATGTTTTATTGTATAAAACGTCAATAAAAATAAAGACAAAGTGTGATGGAAGGTAGAATAGATGAAGGAGGCTTTTTGAAGTTATGAGGGAAAGTTTTTGTGGCGTTGTTGAAAAATTTAGTTTGGAAAAAATGTTCGTTTAAATTTATATCTAATATTATTATTCATTTTTTTTTTTGTTCTAATGTAGCTAGCAAACACTTAGACAGTTGTCTTTGATGTCTTAAGGCAAGCGATGCATCGAAGTTACTTATTTAGCAATACACAAGAGGTACGAGTAGCTTGAAGATAAGCTACGGACGGGAGTAACAATACCCTCAAAACGCCCTACGATCATATTAGACGGACCTGCGGTTTAAAGTGGTTTCCGAAACACTATAACCGAACTACCTACGAACCCTAAACCTGTGGCGTCTAGCGCCAGAGTGCCAGCCAATATTTATATATATATATATATGTTCTAATGCAGTTGACAAACACTTGTACAGCTTGGTCTTGGATGCCTTAAGGCCAGCGCTGCACACACGTTACTCACTTTGCATTACCCAGGCGGCGCGTGTAACTTGAAGATAAGCCACGGACGCGGAGTAACAATGCACCCGCAACTCTCTACGATCCTATCAGGACCGGGACCTACTGTTTAAAGTGGATTCCGAACCCTACAAACATCCATGGCACCGCCGGGACTCGAACCCGAAACCTGTGGTGCCGAGCACCAGAGCGCCAGCCACTCAGGACCCGATAGATAGATAGATAGATAGATAGATAGACAAACAAACTTTAAATAATACAATCAAAATATGATCATCTTAATAGTGTTGATGTTTTAATATTTAAATATAATAAAAGATGTAAATAAGGAACACCGTCATTGTGTTTCATTGTATAAAACGAATTAACTTCAATAAAAGTAACGACTAAGTGGCGTAGAAGGTAATATAGATGAAGGAGGCTTTTGAAGGTAAAAGAAAGAAAAAAAATTAGTGGTTTTGTTGAACAATTTAATTTGGAACAATGTGGTGATCAGATTATTCTGTGATGTGTTGCAGGGGGAAATATTTGTATCGGGTGATGTTTAAAGCGGGCTTGATGGCTGAGTGATTAGTGATCTGGCGCTCCGTGCCACAGGTTTCAGATTCGAGTCGCGGCAGCGCCATGGATGTTTGCAGTGTTTCGAAATCCACTTTAAACCATAGGTCCCCTTCTAATATCACTATAAAGCGTTAGGTGTAGGACTGACAACAATACCCCTTAAAAAGAAAACATCTTCTGTCTCAATCTGCCAGTAGGCAGAAGGCCATGACCCCAATGGGGCTGTTGCTCCAATGATGACATATAGAATTTTAATGTTTATTTTCTGCACTTGAAAACAAAAAACTATAAGGAAGAATTTTTACCAGTCAATGTGTATGTTAAAAATATTTATTAGTTAATGTCTATTAGTTAAATTAATTAATTTTATACTTTACTTTTGTCATTGGTAATGCTGTTATTGAACTACACAGATAAGGAGAGCATCATGCTATTTTTATCCAGATTCATAAAAGAGATTCTAATGGAGTCCATTGAATTAGGCGAGCAAATCCATTCGAATGCTAATATACTCGATTTAAAAAAACCTCAATGAAATATTTCTAGAATTTGAGGAAGCTATTGTTAAAGCATTAATTGCAGCTGCTTAAATTTCAGACGAGTACCAGAAAGACTAGAGAGAAAAATAGAAACAGAAAGAGGGTATTGTCATGTAGTTTTGTAGAGAAGGAATGCCCGAAGATGTAAAAACAGCTGTGTGAATCATGTCATGATTGTCAATTACGGTTAAAGGGAGACAAATCGTAAAGAAAGGTTAGCAGAAAGAAGAAAATGGTTTTACGAAGAAAAGGTTAAAAGGGAAGACATGTCGCTTCGGAAACTGTGAGTAAACCATAACTGTTATCCCAAGTGGCAAATGCAGATACATCGGGATCTATGTAACTGAAATCATGCCGTGGCAATCAGTACGTGCTATGTTTCTTTGATCAACATAACCGCTGGCCAGAAGAGATACCAATTAAATTTTAAACAACGAATACAGCTTGTTTCATATTGAAAGTATTTAAGGTACTCGTTAAAGGGAATATCAGTGTTCACATAGGACACTCATCAGAACATGAGAAAGCAACTGATATTGCATTTAAAATTAATTGCGTATAAAACATAAGTTTTCCACGATGTTGTAAAAGGAACATTTAGATTTAATTCTGGGTCGGAACAGATACATTACAAAAGACGAAAGATGTCGTCTAAATTGAACCATTGTTCTTCTGTTGTTGTAATTTTGTTAATATTTTCTAAATGGTTGGTTTATTTAAAAAAAAATATGTGTAATAGTATTAATTAATTAGTTGAGAAGTAGTTTAGTAGAATTAATTAGTTTAGTAGGTTTGGAATTTTGCAAGTTACAAAAATAGTAGTAGTAGTAGGCTAAACATTCATCTTGTGTCGTGAGATTATTTTTGCGTAAGTTAATTTTCATGGGACATATTGTTAAATTTCAGATTGGGATACTTCTAAATTTACTTGGATAAAAAAAGCGAACATTAATTGGCAGAAGTTTTTCGATAGAGCAAAAGCAATCGTATATAAATTATTTTAGGATATGAAGTCATTTTAATAGATAAGATGTGATAATGTCGTGCTTTGATATTTTTTAAGTGTCATTTGTATATATATATATAAAATCAAATATTTTTTATTTTAAATAGTGTGTATTTTTGTTGTTGTTACTTATCCCACTTGGTAGATATCTAATCTAGACCAAGCCCACCAACCCGTATGGACTCATGGCTGAAGGGGAAGGAAGCAGCTTCTGTTGTGATGGAGCACCCGCAGGTAGAAGTCTGACTTTTGCTCCGGAATGCTCTTGCAGTCATAGGAGACCGGGACCTACAGTTTAAAGTGGATTCCGAACCACTACAAACATCCTGGCACCGCCCGACTCGAACCCGAAACCTGCTGGAGCGCTAGAGCGCTAGCCACTCGACCATTCAAGTCCGTGTGCATTTTTCTTCTTGCTATATGTTTATCAATTTGGTGCTCATTTTCTTTTTCCATACCTTATTCCTGTAGAGCTATGAGGCCACGTATCATGTAGAAACACGAGTATAGAACATCGGTAGACTTCATGCATATCAAAACTGGTGAGGAGGAGGGCAATGAGGGGTGTCGGGAGGTGTCCCGAATTTGCCGGTGTTATGAGAGGAAACGCGGAAACTCATACCAGGCAGCTTGAAGATCGATGCAAAATGTTTTTGACACATTGTCACAATCACCTCGAATCTCTTAATTTCTGAAAGTAGTGAATGCAACTGTCTCACCGGGCCTGAATGGTCGAGTGGATAGCCCTGGCACTCGGTACCACAGGTTTCGGGTTCGACTCCCGGCGGTGACATGGATGTTTGTAGTGGTTCGAATCCCCTTTAAGCCGTAGGTCCCGGTCTCATATGACTGTAAGAGCGACACGAAGCGGAAGTCAGACTTCTATCTACGGGTGCTCCATCACAACAGAAGCTGCCCCCTTTCCCTCCATCCATGAGTAGATCCCTCATGGGATGCCCGTCCCGCACTGCAGGACTCTGAGGATTAGTCCCAGTGTCACCAACAGATTCGAACCTCAGTCCTCCTGCTCGCTACCGACCTCAGACACGAATCGGGATACCTTTAAGACACGAATCGGGATATCATCATGATACTAAATATGTTTAGCATATTCGTTTTGTTTATTTTATTATACTTGTACATTTTTATCATGTGAGCTATTTGTTAAGGGAACACGAATAAATTTACACGCGTAGTTCTTGGATAAGTGGTTTGGTTTGGTTTGTCGCTCTACGGTCATCTTAAGCACACTTTAGGTTAAACAGACCAAGACCTAAAGTTTAATGTGGATGCCGAACCACTACAAACACCCATGGCAACGCGGAGACTCGAACCCGTAACCTGGTACCGTGCGCCAGCCTCTCGATCATTCAGGCCACTCTCGGCATAAGTGAGAGACTACATGGCGTCAGAACTGGAAATAGAAAACTAGTTTCTACGTCTGGGAGATCATCTTGTATTCTTGATGGGGGACTGATGGCCGGACGGCTAGCGCTCTCTGGCGTTCGGTACCATAGGTATCGGGTTCAAATCCCGGCTTGCCCATGGGTGTTGTAGTGGTTCGAATCCACTTTAAGCCGTAGGTCCCGGTCCTAATAGGATCATAGAGCGTTGCGGGGGCATTGTTACTCCGCGTCCGTGGCTTACCATCCAGTTACACGCGCCCCTGGGTAATGCAAAGTGAGTAACATCGGTGCAGCCCTTATGGCGAAGATCACGGTCTATTTGCCAGCTGCATTAGAAGAAAAAAAACATCTGGGAGAAAGCTTGCAATAGAAATTGGATGGTAGGTACAGTAAACTGTCAACGACCACACCCTCACTGAAACATTCTTGTTTCCCCGACATTTATCGAATTCCTCACATAGAGGGGATACTGAGACAGAATAAGTGGTCGGGACCAATTTTGACGTGACTGGATCATAGTCGAAGGATGTTGATTGTGTGTGGAGGACAGAATTTTGGTTGTAGATAATCCATTTGTAAAGCAGAAAGCAGCTTGAAGATTTTGTGAAGCATATTTATTAAATAATAAATAATGCAGTATTTAAAAAAAATGTCTAAAATATTAAAAAAGAATTAATGTAAAAATTACACACTATTCATTAACAATTTATAAACTATATTGCTAAACCAAATTTTAAACGTAGGACAATATTTGGTTAAATACTAGTAATAAATGATATGAATAAAATTAAATAAACCTATTTATGTTGAATGAGTATTTAGTAATTATTAAATATATACAGTGAGCCACAAAATTGAGTATACACCTCTAAAACTTTAAGACTTCTTCCAATTACAAATGAAATATTGATTTAAATAGATAAATTTTTTTTTCCTAGAACTTTAACCTCTGCTTTACCATCCTATAATAATACAATTCTATAGATAACTTATTTATTACGAAAAAAGTTAAGCGATTCGAAGAAAAGGTAGAAAACCATGCCACAAAATTGAGCATACACTTCTTATATTTGTAAATTATCCAACGCTTTTTTAATTTCAAATTTTCTTTAAAAGAGTTTTAAGAGTAGCTGCTGCTCATAACACGTGCTATTGCACTTCAACGGTTTTAAATAGCATTTTTCTCATTAAAAATCGTAAAATGACCTCTCGTAAATAAACTACTGAATCTGAGCGTTTATTGGTTGTAAAAAAAAAATGAAAACTCTTCGAAAATCGTTAATGATTGGTGATGATTGGTGTGATTTTTAATGATTGGTGTAACTCATGGTTGTGTGCAAAAATACTACATAAGTATAAAAAAAACTGGATCTGTGGCCAATATTCCTGGAAGAGGACGTAAAGAAATTTGAGTACTACAGAAAGAGAAGATCATTCACTCTAAAAGAAAGATCCGAGGGTGAGTAAACTCTCTAAACTAGTTTATCGATGTCCTCTACAATCGGAAAAAGATCTTTAGTTGAAACAATTCACGTACCCTTCACCAATATGAGTTTCATGGCCGTACACCAAAAAAAGCCACTCGTCAAGTATGTGAATAGACAAAAAAGAGAGTGATTTTCACCAAAGAACAAGTTTAAAGCCTATTTCTTTCTGGAACACTGTAATATTTTCTGATGAAAGTAAGTTTAATCTTTCCGGAAGCGATGGACGATTTAAAATATGGTGAGAAGCTGCCGAAAGCACTGGCACCTAAAAACACCATTAAGACAGTCAAGTTCGAGGTGGATCTGTCCTCGTTTGGGGTTTTATGTCGGCTGGAGGAGTTGGAGAGCTTTTTTATTGATGGTATATGGACAGACATGCATATTTGGGGATTTTAAATGATAACTTGAAAAAGTGCCAGTAAGTTGGGGCTTGGCGTCCGTAGCTTATATTCCAGCAGGACAACGACCCCAAGCATACAGCGAAGATTGTGCAGTTATACTTGCTGTATCATTGCAAGAAGCAATTACACACTCAGCCCAGTCTCCAGACCTAAACGTCATCGAAAATTTGTGGTCATTAGAATTAAAGAAAGCTGTACATGAGCACGAAATTACAAGCAAAGAAGTTCTCAAGAAGGTTCTGAAGAAGAATGGGCTAAAATTTCTGTTGAAACCACTAAAACACTAGTAGAATCTATGTCCAGAAGATTACAAGCTGTAATTCATGCAAAAGGTTATGCAACAAAATATTAATTTGTACTTTAAAAGGAAATTAATAAAGGTGTATACTTATTTTTGTTGTGTTGTTTTTCCTCTCATCTCAGATCTTTTATTTTTTTCGTAAAAAATAAATAAATGTAACAATTTTATAAGTATAGTACGGTAAAGCATAGACTAAAATATATAAGGTAAAAAATTCAATCATCATAAAGCAATATTTAATTTGTAATTGCAAAAAAAATCTCTAAGTTTCTAAGGTGTATACTCAATTTGTGGCCCACTGAGAATTAATAATTCCTTCGAACATGACAGTAAATATCTACAGTTATTAATCGTATAATATTGAAACAGATGATTTTTATGATAGGTATAATTTATTATTTTGAGAGATTAGATTATTCTAATGAAAATAGATGAAATTCCCTTAAATAAAAATAATATTAGGAAAAAAAAATGAAAACTGTTAGAAGTTAAAAAATTACTTAAATTTATAGAATTAAGATAAAAAATGTGTGCTAATAAAATTGAAGATGATATATAACCAAGAAATGAAAAGGTGTAAAAAAAAAATGTTGGTAAAACAGAATTTCGTTTGAAGATTATAAAGACAATTTATTAATGAAAAGATCCATCTAAAAGTATGAATCCAATTAAGAACGTAAGCTCAATTCAAGTGAATAAAAAATCATTACCTGCAAGGCAGGATAAAAGATACATTTTAGAAGTTGCAATCCATACTCTAGCATTAGGACACTTTGGAACATTAAAAAAAATTATTCTAAATTAATATATAACTTTTTAGGTGATATTTAAACTTCACGTTTTGCAAATGAAAAGTAGTGAGGAATTAGCTATTTAACCTACATTTGCTAAGACTGGTATAACTGTTATAGAAACAGGCCTGAATGGCC
This sequence comes from Caerostris extrusa, assembly GCA_021605095.1. Taxonomy (NCBI): domain Eukaryota; kingdom Metazoa; phylum Arthropoda; class Arachnida; order Araneae; family Araneidae; genus Caerostris; species Caerostris extrusa. Next base: position 26,413 of record BPLR01003537.1, on the reverse strand, counting down.
GAGCGACTAGCGCTCGGTACCACAGGTTTCGGGTTCGAGTCCCAACGGTGCCATGGATGTTTGTAGGGGTTCGGCATCCTCTTTAAACCGTAGGACCCGATCCCAATCGGATCGTAGAGCGTTGCGGGGGCGTTGTTACTCCGCGTCCGTGGCTTATCTTCAAGTTACACGCCCCCCTGGGTAATGAAAGTGAGTAACGTCTGTGCAGCGCTTGCCTTAAGGCATCCAAGACCAAGCTGTCTAAGTGTTTGCCAGCTGCATTAGAAAGAAAAAAAAAAATTAGCATCTAGTTTCCAGAATTGAATTTTGTTTGTTTTGCCGCTCTACAATCATTTTGTGCACAATTTGGGCTAATTATACCGGGACCTATGGTATAACGTGGAATCCCAACCACTCATAAACATCCATGCCACCACCAGGATTCGATCCTGAGACCTGTGGTACCAAAGACAACAGCGCTAACTAATTGGCCATCAGGCAGCCCAAAATTGTGAAATATTGGTTCAAAATACAAAATATCGTGTGGCTAGTGCTCTAGAGTTCGGTACCACTGGTTTCGGATTCGAGTCCCGGCGGTGATGTGGATGTTTGTAGTAGTTCGGAATCCACTTTCAACTAATGAAACTTGTGAGGGTAGTGTTACACGCGTCGGTAGCATATCTACTACACAGTGTATTGCTAGCTGCATTAGAACAAAAATATTGTAAGTAATTGGTAGTGTGAAATTATTACAAATTTACTCTTAAAAGGTAAGTCTACAATTTAAAATGACTATTTTCAAAAGAAAAAAAACGTATTAAGTCTAATGGTCTAATCAAAAGAAACACTTTTCCTATTAAAAACCCTTAACTCTTCACTAATCGTCAAATTTTTGCATGTTTCTCATCAGATTCATGGTCCAATAGTAATACGCGCAGCTGGGTTAAGGTTTTAATACACTAGGAAGATTACCTAGTCGTCATTGTTTTCAGAAAACTGGAGATTCATAAAAAAGCCTTCAAGCTCTGCCTGTCAAATCTCAGGTTATCTGTTAGGTATTTGCAAGATTGATGCACATAAAAAGGTCTTCCAGAAACACAATACATTCTTTTTTTCGAACCTCGCGTCGTTGTTGGGCTTCAGCATGTGTTTGTATGTGATATAAGTGGAACATGATATCCAACTTCACAAAGCAATAAATAAATAAATTTAATATGACGTATCTTGTCAATTTTTGGTCTAAACAGTGGATTCGGATAGAATGTTTATCGCAGAAAATAAATCTTACATATTTATTGTATAAAAGATGGAAAGCCACATTGTAACAAAAATATGAAGTAATTTTTAAAATTTAGTTTCAGACAAGCCTGGTGGATATCTCATTTGGTGTCGATGTGGGGGGTCGAAACTGGACAGTCGAAACCCAATTGAAATATCTTTGTCCGCGGCAAAAATAAGAACGATAAATCTGTAGACTGGTAGGTTCTTATATTTTTTTTGTTCTAATGCAACTGGCAAACACTTAGACAGCTTGGTCTTAGATGCCTTAAGGCAAACGCTGCACAGACGTTACTCACTTTGCCTTACCCAGGAGGAGCGTGTAACTTGAAGATAAGCCACGGACGCGGAGTAAGGACGCCCCCGCAACGCTCTACGATCCTATTATAATCGGGACCTACGGTTTAAAGTGGATTCCAAACCACTACAAACATCCATGGCACCGCCGGGACTCGAACCGGAAACCTGTAGTACCGAGCGTCAGAGCGTTAGCCACTCGGCCATCCAGGACAGGTTCTTATATTGAGCGCAGATAAACGAAGAAGGCGAGTGCTCTTATTGAACATCAATGCCATTTTTAAGAAATCTAAAGATTTTGGGCTCCATCTGGCTAAAGGCAACTGCAGCGTGAAAAGTCACGTACATTAGTTACGACAGTTTCTAAGCTTCAGCAATCAGAACGAACAAAATTATAAATATATCAGCAAAAATGGTCTGTTTATTATCTTGAATCCCAGAGAGTTGGTAGGTATAAGGTAGCAAAAAATAAGAAGCACAGCAGTTAGAAGTGATCGTTTCAAAAATACGCGCAACTATGTTTAATTGGGATTAGTGCAGCAACAGAACTTTTTAGTTATAAATCAGGAATTAAGGAAAAAAATATGTAGGTGTTATTATATATAAATATATGTATAATTCTAGTAGCCAATCTTAAATCATATAATTAAAATATTTTAAATTTTAAAATTAAATATTAATAAAATATTTTATATTTTTTTTTAATTTACATATTTATTCATTTTAATAATTAAATTAATAAAAAAATATTTTAGATATTTTTTTAAAATTTAAATAGTTTAGATATTTTATATATTTAAATATTTTTAAATGATTTAAAAACATCACCTACTTGTTACTGCATTCAATATGCTGAAATTGAGAATGAAAAATAACACATCACGTTATAAATTTTGGATATCAAAACACATAATGAAGGGACCAAGATTTGGCGATGTTTTATCAGAGAGGCATGTTTCTTCTGGACTCGATTTCTTCGCGTTTTAATGTGGAAGTAGATGTAAATGTGTCATTGGTGTGAACACAGTTGATAAGATTTAATTCCAAAGATTAAATAAGTGAAATTGGACTACATTTGTGCAGTTTTTATTTCGAAAATGACGATTACAGTTAGGATACATAAAAGGATTTAATACCATGCATTGACATTCATACTAATACACTGAGTTTGTGGTGTAACGTAGAATCATATGTTGGTTTCTTTGGCGAGGTCCTTGGGATCTGGGGTGGAGTCTAGGTCTCTGTCTTCGCCAAGTAGCCAATAGGTCGTCTGCTTTCCTTTCCCCTACAAAAGACAAAAAGCACTTGAGACGAGAGCAATGTTTTTATAGTCTTAATAATGATATGACATGATATGATTAAACAAATTTTTTTATTGAATGACTACAAAAATATTAGGGAGAACCTGGTATAAACAGATTATTCAACATGGCGCTTAATTTTATGTTGACATAAGTATTATAACAAATAACCCCCATTATAACAAATAAATAAATAAAATGATAATAAATGTGCAATATTTTAAATGAGAGCTAAATGCTAATACACTTGTAGGCCAAAGTTTTGACCTTAATAAATACAACGGACTTGTGTTTATTAAGGTCAAATTTTCAAACTTGTTCAAAGATCAGAATTTCAAGGTCCTCGGCTTCGTAAAATGTGGGTAAGTTAAAATATGTGTTTAAAAAATATCTCAGAGCATTCCTTGAACATGATCATATTTTAAATTCCTGAAGAATGATGAGCTGTACCTATTATTTTCAACTGAATTCAATTGCGTAAAATGAACATTGAGTGAGCGCTATAACAGGTGGCCTGAAACGTACAAGGCTGGCACATAGATGGCGCTACTAGCATGAAAGACATATGATTTTTAGTTAACCCTAACCTTCAAGAGACAATAAATTTGACAGAGTATTTTTGGAAGAACTTTTGTTAGTTTGAAAAAATGGATAAAAAGGAATTTCGTGTGTTAATAAAGCAGCTTTTGGCGCAAAAAATACTATTGAATCAAGGCTTGGCTGGATAAACATTATTCAGACTTAAAGGAAAATCAACCATGAGAAGTGGTTTGCTAAATTTAAATGAGGTGAAAGGAGCACCTCGGACGATGCACGTAGTGGACGCCCCAAAAGAGGCTGTTGCCGACGAAAAATTAATATTTTGATAACATTCTGATTTAGATATCTGAGACCCTAAAGATATCAAAGGAACGTGTTGGACATATCGTGAATGAATATTTGATATGCGAAAGCTCTGTTCAAAGTGGATGCCGCGCGAGCTCACAATCAACCCAAAACAACAACGAATTGATGACTCTAAGCAGTGTTTTGAGCTGTTCCATCGTAATAAACCCGAATTTTTGCTTCGATCTGTGAGAATGGATGAAACATGGTTCCATCATTGCACACCGGAGTCTAATCGACAGTTACCTAACCGAGTCAATCGAGTTTACTGCACGTGATGAATACTAAAAATGCTATAACTCACATACTAATAGTGCAACAGCTGTCAAATGTGTACACATGTCTTTTGAAGGTTAGGGCTAACTAAAAATCATATGGATTTAACACTAGTAGCGCTATCTATGTGTCAGCCTATGAACTGTTCAGCCCACCTGTTAGATAATGTAACGTCTTGGCCTATATTAGATCTATATATATTAGATTTAAGAAGAGGGCATTTCAGATTCATAGGTTAATTATATATATATATATATATATATATATACAGAACTCTGGGTTATTATCATACTAATTACAAATAAATTAAAATTAAAGATATAATTTTGATTCACAAGGGTAAATAATTCAAAGTCTAGAATTTTCGAGTTCTCGAATCTAAAATTAATCTAGTGCGGTCTGTCTGCGGCAGACTTTAATTATCACACGGTGTGATAAGCGAAACGATAAGGCGCTGACTTTTAAAATAAGTGAAATCTCCAGCCTGTTTATTCACTTCACAGAAAAAAGAAAAACAAAACTTCTTGTCTGCTCGTTACAAAACACTCTCTCTCTCTCCTTCTCAAAAACCTCCTTTTAAGAAAATCAGTCAAGAGCGGGTCTAAGCTACCTCACATTAAAGTAGACACTTCCTCAACCCATGGTCTAACACCAATCATGATACAACAACTCCTCACGTAGTCCATATCGAGTCTGTAATTGGTTTGGCCAGTGAAGGTTGAACAGACAATCGCTAATTTCATCATATCTCATTATACATGATACCGAATATTTGCTGTGTGATTTGAGTTTCAGGTTGTTCTCATTAGTACGAAACACTAATTGCATGTTATATAAATATCCACAGCACATTTATAAATTATTAAAAGTAATTTCTTGTTTATAAATATTTATATACTGTAATGTAAAAGTAATGATATATCATTAAATTTGCATAAATAATTCTTGCTACATTTTAAAAAAACGCTAGAAAGCTGTTCGCCTTTGTAAACTTAATCAAGTGTGATTCCACGCTCCCATGCCTACCCCTATATAGACATATACATGATTTGGCGAAAATTTGGCATTATTACACATAACATTTATTATTTTATAAACGAATTAAAAATCAATTTTAATGTTGTTGACAACAAAAAAATAAAGATCATCAACAAGAAATAAGAACTCATCTTATCATCACTATTAGCATTGATTATAAATTATTATAAGCAATTTCTTGTTTATAAATATTTAAATTATGTACTATAAAGGAATGTTATGTCAAATTAAAATGAATAAAAAAATAAATTATCATATATTTGCATAAATTATGCTAAATCATGCATACATTTTAATAAATAAAATAACTAAATAAATTAATAATAATAATAATATATAAAACAAATAAATAAATAAATAATAATAATAATAAATAAATAAAATAAATAAATAATAATAATAATAAATAGAATAAATAAAATTCTGCATAAATCATGCTGGCTACATTTGTAAAAAAAACTTTAGAAAGTGGTTAGTTGTGTACGCCTCCTAGTCCTCTTAAATTTCTTCGTACCAGAATTGTATCTGAGATTTTTTGTGGGTCATTTATTTTCTTTATCTCTAATCCTGGAATTCCGCTTTGTTAGGTTTCTCACCCCTAAGGGGGAGAATAGACGGGGAGCATGCACAATGCACAACTTGGCGAGAAACGGTCAAGCTGTAGATTAAATAAACGTAACTGTAGCCGAATGACTCTTGCACCTGGAATTAACGGAGTACCAATGGGGATAGATGCCTTACACTAAACAATTCATATATAAAGTTGCAATTAATTAATGGCTCTTAACATGTTAGTAAAATGATGAAAAAAAAAATTTCTAAAAATTAATAAATGATACTCAGAAAAAGTTAAAAATATTTAAAATAAAAATAAAAGTAAGATAAAAAAAAAATGAAATCTGCTCGACAAATTTCAACTTATTATATGAACGGATGAATAAAGTCAGGAATATAACAATGTTTATTAATGCAAGAGATATATGAAGCAATTGTTTGTATACTACAAGAATGGCCAAATTCAAATAGACACATCAATATAGCAATGCTGAATGATCAAGAACTTCATGAAGAATGAATTGTTCAAGAATCTCTAAAAGAATATGCAAAAGTAAGATAAATGTAGTCGTAAATGAAGAATGAAGTATTCTAAATTCTATAAGAAACGTTGTCACACTCAATAGCCACAAGAATATATAAAAGTTTGAACATTTTAGTCGTAAATGAAGAATGGAGTATTCTAAATTTTACAAGAATCACTATCACATTCAATAGCCAAGACAATATATAAAAGTTTGAAAATTATAGACATAAATGAAGAATGGAGCAATCCGAATACATTATATAGCTCAATAGGCATGGGAAAATGCCAAAAGTGATAAATATGAAACTTCAAAAAGAAGGAATTTATCAACGCACTAAGGGGACTTATAGAAATTGGAAATACAAATGTTTAAAATCCCAACCCAAAATATGAAAAGAGATTCAAAACTATACTACAAAACACTTCAAGCAAAAGCCAAATTTTCCAGAAAATTCCTGAGGATTAACGTTATTCATGAATCATTTGAATAGTTTTAAGGTGCCCAAACTACCAAAATTTGCAATGGAGTTTTATTTGCTTGACCTTCATTTTCGGATAACGTCACGGACCTCTAACCAGGTTAACATCATGTCCACACATGATAAAATAAAAAAAAAAAATTAAAATATATAAATAAAATAAATTTAAGTTAAAAATTCTGTACAATTAGGGACCCGTTGGAGATGCCATAAAAAATGTGCTGCTGAATGTGTGGAGCATGCCGTAATGATGATCTGAAAGTAAAAATTAATCCCCCCCCCCGCCCCAAAAAAAAATACCTGTCTGAGAACCAAAGATTTGTTTCTTTTGTATTTATTTATTTATTATCTTCATTTTTATTTTTTTAACCAGTTGATTCAATTTTGCAATATCCCCCTTTTATATGATGGTTATAATAATTATTTAAAACTATTTAAATGAACAATACTTTTAAAATAGTAACATATTTTGGAAAAGATGCAAAGGAGAACATAACAAAATATGCAAAAAAAAAAAAAAAAAAAATGGGGCCTGATAACCGAGTGGATTCGTACCCGCTACCTGTGGCACTCGGTACCACAGGTTCGAGTGTTCGAATCAGGGCTGTGCCATGGATGAATGTAGTGGTTCGGAATCCACTTTAAAACATAAGTACCGGTCCTAATAGGATCGTAGAGCGTTGTAGGAGTAGTGTTGCTCGCGTCCGTAGCCTGTCTTCAAGCTACACATGCCCTCTGGGTAACGCGCTAAATGAGTAACGGCAGTTTAGCCCTTGCTTATGGCAAGAAGAATAACTGTCTGTATTGCCAGCTGCATTAGAAAAAAACAACAACTTTTTTTGTTCTAATGCAGCTGGCAAACACTTACACAATTGTCTTTGATGCCTTAAGGCAAGAGCGCTGCACCGACGTTACTCACTTAACACTACCCAGGAGCTTGAAGATAAGCTACGGACGCGGAATAACAATACCTCCGCAACGCCCTACGTTCTTGTTAGACCGGGATCGACGGTTTAAAATGGGATTCCGAACCATTACAAACATCCATGGCACCGCCGGGACTCGAACCAGAAACCTGTGGTACCGAGCTCCAGAGCGCTAGCCACTCGGCCATTCAGGCCCAACAAAAAAAAAAAAAGTTATAAATTATCACTAAGGTAAACAATCGCGGTAAGCCTTATAAAATAAGTTGAATTCTCAACATTATATATAATAATGGTCTTTTTTTTAAAAATCCTTTTTTTTTCCCCTACAGATTACTCTGTAGTTTATAACGTTTTGAAGTCTTTGAAAGTGGAGAACAAGTTCAAACAAATCAGAAAAAAAAATGCAATGAAAGAAAATCAATATTTTTGTCACAAAGATTGACGGACGTTTTTCTTAACAAAAAAAGTGGAACACCAAAAATGACAGTTTATAAAAAAAAAAAAAACAATAAAAGGACAGTATATCCAGAAAAAAGAAAATTGATGTTGATATTTTCAAAGGCTATGCAGTAAAAAAATATTCTTGTAACAAAAATTTTGCATTCTTCAGATTTCATTCTTGTTGGATCATTAAATAAATAGAACAATATTTATTACTTTATCAGTATATTTTGGTTTAAACTATATTGTTTTAAACTTTGTTACATTTTTACGACAACAATTAATGTTCAGATCATTTATTGAAATTATATAATACAATTATATTACATAATATATTGTTTACAAAACATGAAAAAAGACAAGTTTAAGATTAAATAGAGCTTTTAAAAGCTCAGAGCAGATGTTTAAATAAGTTTTTTTAAATTTTCTAATTTAAGCCTATATTACGCAAATTAAAATATTTATTTATTTATTTAATGATGTTTAAAAACTCTACATATGCACATAAATGGAGGATGCATTAGATAGATTAGGCATCTTTAATAATTAAATAATATTTATTAAATATATTTGCTTATTGAATATTTCTTTCATTAAAATATTTTTAAATACATGTAAATCAGTTCATTTAAATAATTACACTTAATTATTTCAGTTTAAATTTTATAATTTGGAATTAAAATACGAAAAAAATACTAGTTTAAAATGAAATATATCTTTTAAAAACTTAGTCCAGATGTTTAAATAAATTTTTTAATGTAAGCTATTATAATTCAAATTAAAATATTTATTTATTTTTTTAATGCTGTTTAGAAACTGTACATGGGTACATAAACAGACGATACATGTAGAAAAATTATATATCTTTAATAATTATAAAATATTTATTAAATATATTTCTTTATTAAATATTTATTAAAAAAAATTTCTTTAATTAAAATATTTTTCTTAATGTAAATGTTAAAAATGGATTACTCTTATTATTTATTTGCAATATGAGGCCTGTTTAATTATTTCAGTTTAATATCTTTAATTAGAATTAACAGAAATATATTAAATTTCATTACATTTGCAAGAAGATTATAAAAAATAATATATGTTATGAGAATTTCTTAAAAGCAGGTAAGTGTTAAGTTTTTAATTTATATTTAATATGCTAAAAGCTTATTTTTTTCATTGCTTAATAAACATAAAAATAAATAATTGAAAGAGTTATTTTTTGTATACATCGAAACAGTAGCGTATTTTTTTACATGTTTAATAGTAGTCAATATTTGAAATCATTTTCTTGATAAATAAAACATTTTAATCACCCTAATAAAATATGTGAAAATATTTAATTAAATGTTCAATTTTAAGTAGGTATAAGACCATATTTTTAAATTAAAAATAAGTTTTAATTAATTATAATATTTATAGAATTCATTTTATTATAAGTATTTTTAATTTTTAATTAAGTATTTATAAATTTAAATTATAAGTATTATTAATTTATTTAGTATTATTTTTTAATCAAATTATTTTATACAGTTTTTAAATAAATATTAAAATAAGTATTCAAATTTTTCAATAATATTTATAATTTCATTGTATAAAAATATTTTTCAATATATTTAAATATTTAATAAAAAATGTACATCCTTAAATAATTCCATAACAACATAACCTTTTAACATATCATTTTTTTGTTGTTGTTGAAAAGACTACGACGGATATATACAGTTTTCTTTTTTTCCTTTATTTACACAACATGTTTTTAATTTATTATTTTTTTTTTATGTATATTCCTGCAAATGTTTTTTTAATGAATGTCAGTTTCAATTCATATAATTCATTGTAACTTCAGATAAATATTTACTGATCGGAAAATTATTTCTGAATTTCCTAAACAATAAATATATGTGGTTATAATCATAATTAATTGTCCTAAGAATATAATAAATATTGAAGCTTTTAACTTCCGTTATTTTCGATATTATTATCAACTATTAATTTATTGAAATTAATAAAAAAGTAAGAATTAAAGTTATTATTTGAAACACTAACCCATTTGCACCTGATGCATAGATAATTTTTCATTAAAAATTAATTTGCCATAAAAAAACTGCTGTTACTTTTGATAGCAAATATTTTAATGCAAATCAAGTCATATGTCTATATCAAGCTCACCTATACACGTATGTATAGCTGATATTTCACGTATTGTATAAGTGTGAAATAGCAGTTATATATACGTGTATAGCTGCAAAAGCAGCAGAAATAGCAGCTATACATACTATATATTTCATTACTTTTTCACAGCTATACACATAACTATGAAACTATTTGCTATAGTTTACAAACAACAAATTTGTATTTAACGAAGCTCCTTGGCTACAAGATAGCCGCAAGCCTCTATCAGGGAAAAACATCAGATGAGGAGATAAATGCAGTGCATGAGATAGCAGCGAAGTAGAAAGAGAAAATTGTTCTTTGTGGTGGCGATTTCTTTCTTGAGCATTGGTGATGCTGATGATATAGCATGGTGGCAGCCGCAGGCTACTGCCCTGAAAAAAACTTCAGATGAGGAAAAATATTCAGTGCCTGAAACAGCAAAGTAGAAAAAGGAAACTGTTCTTTATGTGGGCGATTCCTTTCTTGTGCTTTGATGATGTTGATGGTTTGGCAGGGTGGCAGCCGAGAGCTTCTAACTTGGAGAAATTTTTTAGAAGAGGAGCAAAATACAATGCATGAACAGCAGCAAGGTAGACAAAATGAAACTTGCCCAAAATGTAACAAATTTTTAGTACGGAAAAGGGAGCAGACATTAATTATTGTTTTGAAAAAAATTTGGAAAAATCCATGCAGAATAATAAACAATTTATCTTCCTTGTTTTAAGCGACTTGCAGATCATTGTACATGGATTGCATGCCACCTTTGAAAATTGCTATTGTTTATAACGGTTTCTGTGTGTTATATACCAACTAAGAGATTTCTTAATGGTAAGATTAAGAATGAAATATTTATCTCTTGTTTGACATGTGTGAGAAATCATAAAATCCTCAAAATTCACATTTAAAATATGAAATATTGCAAAAAGCTTGAGTATTTTAATAAAATCTATGGGTATTACAGCATATTTTATGTGACGGCATATATCAATGATAGGTTGAAACTACTTGATAGCTATAAAAATGCTTGAATGCCATTAAAAGATTACACACTCAAAATATGATTCACAATAATTTTTTTTTTTTTTGCCTTGGGATGGGATTGCCCAGTTGCTTAATAAATTTCTAAATGATTATTGGTTAATAAACTTTTCATTATCTTTGTTAAATTTAAAATATATTAAATGATTATGTTTTACTATGTTTTAAGTTTAGATGTTTAATTATTAGACTTTAACCTCTCCACATATCAATGGTGTGAAGATCAAATCTTTTTCCATATAATGATTTTTTTCTACATTAATTTTTTTTTTTTCTTTTCAAAGCAGACTTCTTATGAAATATTTTTATTTATATACCAAAAAACTTGCACGCAAACTGTCATTTTATTACAAGATTGGTATGTATTTGTGGATATATTTTTAATGTCTTTACAATTACAATATTGAGGAATATTTTTGTTTCTTTCTAATGCAGCTGGCAAACACTTAGACAGCTTGGTCTTGGATGTCTTAAGGTAAGCGCTGCACAGACGTTACTCACTTTGCATTACCCAAGGAGCGCGTGTGACTTGAAGATAAGCCACGGACGCAGAGTAACAATGCCCCGCAACGCTCTACGATCCTATTAGACCGGGACCTACGATTTAAAGTGGATTCCGAACCACTACAAACATCCATGGCACCGCCGGGACTCGAACCCGAAACCTGTGGTACCGAGCGCCAGACACTCGGCAATTCAGGCCCTACTAGATGCTAATAAATAGCATGGTTTTTTTTTAAAGCAAGACGCTTGTAATAAGGTTGGTACTCATCGATTTCCTTGTAACCATCCTTAAACTAACATTTCCTTTCTCATCGTTAAAATAGAGTTTTATTCTATTGTCAATATGAGATATTACATGTTGAAAAAAATATTAAATGGGGAGAATGGAATATTTAGCATTTTGTTATTTTTTATCCATTTAAATGTGGAATATTGTTCGAATTTGTTTTCATGAGTTCTGACCCATATTGAGGAATATTGTCTTGTGATTTATGATATGCTTATGAAATTAATATATCTTATAAAAAAGAATAATTATCACGATATAAGCATTAATGATTTATGAATGGTAAAAAAAAAAAAAAAGATTTCTTCAGAATTAAGAACGAAAAAAAAACTAACACGATCTTTAAAAGGAGAAACAAACAAATATTTCAATCAAGAAAGTCAATGGTAATAAATAATTAAGCAGACTGTAATTTAAAATGCATAAATTATTAAGAAGACTGAAATGTAATTTGCATTATTAATCACACGGTTTAGTAATGCCAGAAAATAAATAGATCGTTGCTGTCTTCATATCATTTTAAATTAAAATAAATAAATTTAGCATTAATTTTATTCATATTTTAAATTAAAAATTGTATTTTTACACTAGTTCATTAAAAAGCAGAATTTAATATTAAAGCACTGTAGCCTAAAAAAGTCATTGTTTCTATCAAAATATGAAATAATAACAGACAAGTAATTATTGCAACAGTAGCAATTATTTTATACAAAATATTTACTCAAGTAATGTTTATTGATCTATTCAAAAATAATAAAGTACTTTACATGAAATAATTAATAATTTTCTTTTTTTAAAGTAGAGTTTATGACATTTATACTTATTTTTATTACATATAATAATCATGTATTTTAGTAGAATTGGTTAATGATCTACTAATTATTAATAATTTAATAATTAGTTAGTTATTAACTAATGGTTATTGATCTATGCAAAAAATAATAAAGAACCTTGCGTGGAATAATTAATAATTTTCTTTTTTTTTAAGTAAAGTTTTTGGCATCTATACTTATTTTTATAATAAATAAAAAAATCATAATTTTTACTAGAATTGGTTAAGGAACTAATAGTTAGTAATAATCTAATAATTAGTTAACGATCAAGTAATGGTTATTGATTTATGCAAAAAATAGTAAAGATTTTTGTAAAAATATAATTATTTCCTTTTTATGTAAAATTTATGACATCTATACTTATTTTTATAACATATAACAATCATAACTTTTAATAGAATTTGTAAATGATCTAATAATTAATAATAATCTAATAGACAATAATTTAAATAATGATTATTGATCTATGCAAAAAAAAAAAATAATAAATTACTTTACATGAAGAAATTAATAATTTTATTTTTTAAATAAGGTTTACGACATCTATACTTATTTTTTATTACATATAATAATCATGGATTTTAGTAGAATTGGTTAATGATCTACTAATTATTAATAATTTAATAATTAGTTAGTTATCAAGTAATGGTTATTAATCTATGCAAAAAAATAACAAAGTACTTCACATGAAATAATCAATTATTTTCTTTTAAAGTAAGGTTTATGGCAACTATACTTATTTTTATTACATATAACAATCATAATACTAGAATTATCTTAATATACATATGAATACGTATGATATTCATTATTATTGATTCATAAACATCATTAAATATGATCAGACTCCTGATGGTCATCACTCACAATGATAAACAGCATTCCTCATGATTATGGCCAATAGCACTGGTGTATAGTTAATAAAGTTTGTTGACAACTATAATTGCAATACAAATTAAAATGCTTTCAAATTGTTATATTTCTGCTATTTGTATTCAAAATACCTACCAATGGAAAAACGAAAAAGTTAATTAAATACATTTATAGTTCAGTTTATTCCAATTTATTTTATCGTCGTATGTGTATAATTTAAATAACATTTTTGCATAAATAATGAATAAAAGAATGGGAAATACTTTTCCTTGATACTTAAATTCATTATTAATTTTACCATTCGTCATTGTTTTCGTATAAATATAATGTATATATATGAATACAATATAGGATGATTATAGTCCCCCCACTTTCAAAATGTTTTAAGAAAAAAACCACTCATCACAATAAGTTTAAATTTTAACTGAAGATACTGAAGAAGAGTGAAACGAACGGCCTCAAAAAAGTTCCAAAGCGAATTAATAGAGGGCGCTGTAATGCAGCATAAAGAAAGTGAATTTGGCTGTGAGTGATATTTTGAATCGAAATGACAACGTATTTGGCATGAGTTGCACATTAAACCAACTGTAGTGTTCACTGTATTTGAATGTTTCGGTTTTTGACGGAAAAATGACTTCCAAGTCATTCATGACACTGTCAGTGAAAAGCCCATCCTCCATGGCAAGATCATACCAAATTGAATGGAAAAATGTGGGAACATTTTTATGGAACTTTTTTTATACCATACCGTTTGCCCCTTCTTCAAGTATCTTCAGTTCAAATTTAAACACATTGTGACGAGTGATTTTTTATAGCATTTTGAAAGTAGGGACTTTAATTATAAAACACAATGTATATATAAAAAATGTGAAAAATTAAATTGTCAAAAAAACTGTAATGTCATTATTGAAGAAATATATATATTTATAAAATACAAGTATGGCCATGAGCGACAAAAAAATTTGAAAATTTTAGAATCATATAACTATGTATTTTTCTAAATCCATGAATAATTTATTATTAAATCAATAATATATCAAAAAAATTATTACGAACCTTCATTTCCACTTCTCCCTCAGCTCCAATCTGAACGTCTTGAAGATGTCCAGCACTTCCTTCGTACTGCTGCTGACGTGAATCTTCAGAGCTAGAAAAAAAGACAATCATAATTTTAAATGCCTATCATAAAATTAATAATATTTTGCACATTTTCTTCTATATCTTTGCATGTAAAAAAAAATTTTTCAAATGTGAAATTCAAAATGAATATTTGGAAAAAAATAATAGATATCATAAAATACAAAATGAAAAAAAAAAAAAAAATGCTGAAAATATTTTTAATTCATCACATATAAACAAGTAAAGTGTAACATGTCCCAAATAACAAACAATCGGCTGTTATTGTTGACGCATCCCCTGAAGAGTGTAATAGCCAATTGTTTAGCGCTCTGGTCGTTGGTACGACAGACTTCAGGTTCGAATTCTGGCTGTGGCAGGGATGTTTGTGAGTGGTTCGGAATCCACGTCAAACTGTAAGTCCTAGTCTAATTAGTCCATTGTGTGCATAAAATGACCATAGAGTGACAAACCAAACCTGTAGAGTACAAGAAAATCAAATATCGTGGTACACCCGAATAATATTGGCTATGTTGATTGGCAGCTCGGAATACAAATCCTCTTCCAAGGGATGGTCCAGACACTGTATGGTGGTTGCAACTGCTGGGCAATCAAAGACACGATGATGAGTAAGCTCAACAACAGGGCAATTGCCCATTTTTGATATTTTCAACGCCATCAGCAGAGATTGTCATATTTTGTGGGGCTTCATCCTTAATCTTGTGAGAGCAAGTAGTGGCTGTTTTTCTGTAGACATTTAGCCCTGTAACTCGGTATTTAGTTTTGAAGGAATTATAAGTTCAGATTTTGCCAATGCGGTGGCATCAGTATTATTATAGCTATGAAAGCTTATAATACAGATATGGTAAGTAGGACTGGCAGTTTGATCCAGACTTCCGGTATTTTTCTTCAAAGAATCTGCAATTTTATTCAGTTCCAAATCCATAGGATCAGTGATCTATTATAGGATACAACTAATCGGTGACCTTATTATTTAATAGGATAAAAAATTGCATGCAAGTAGTAAGGATTGCGTTCCTTTTTCCTGTTGCCGTCTGTAAAGATGGTATGTTGATGAGAATTTAATTTTTTTTAATGAAAATTAAACCTTTAACTGGCAGATAATTTAACGAATCTTTTAAAATAGTTGTACAATACAATTTGTACTTATAACTATGAACAAACACCCATAATAAAATTTATAGTATGCTGTTCTTACAAGTACTTGAATCAACTCTGCCAGAAATTCTAGATAAAACTGGTTCTCAAAAGAATGTTCTTAATATATTTTTTTTTTTTACTTTTATTTTCCCACCCACTCCACATGGGATTGCCTAATTGGCCGACGGTTTCAGGGTGTTGAGATGAAGTGAAATAATCCTCACTCAATTCATGAATAAATACAAAATAAAACTATTTAAAGAAAACATTTTCTGGTGGAGAGGACTTAATGATGACATACGTGCTCATAGATCAAGTACAAGGATAAGACTAATTTTTATCCCTCTTCATCAGTCTACATAACTTAGAAACCTACTCATAGTTCTGTTGTAACGTGTGCCGCTGGTTGAGGTTCAGTTCTCTGGGGTCTTTTTGTTGTAGACACTGTTTGGAAAATGACGAGTCAATGCGTTGTGAGCATCTTGTCTCTCAGATTATCTAGTAGGAGTTTTCCAGGTTTTCTCCCATACGATACTCAAAAAGTCCCTCGGGAGGTGCTTCCCTCCCTTTTTTAGCATCACGGCATAAAATCAGACTTCTACCTAAGGGTTCTCAACAGAAGCTGACCCCTTTCCTTCCATCAATGAATAGACTACTCATGGGGTGTATTATTCACAACAACACACAACTTCAATACATAGCACTAGGAGGGACGTTAAAATAACAAATGCTACACATGGTCCTTTCACAGGTGTAAAATGCATTCATATTCCTCCAGTTCGTTTTTAATCTAATAAAAATATATCAAACATTTATCTGACTTATAATTATGCAAAGGTAGTCAGTTGTAAATCAAAACAAATTTTAGAAACTGTAATAGAAGCTTGCGTCCACCAATAGTCGGAAATGTAAAAGTTTTGAAAACTACAATAAATACATGAGAATACATACATCTTATTTAATAGAAACAATAATATTAAAATCACAAAGAAAATCTCTTATATAAACACGATTTTTTTCAATTAATTCTCTCCTTTACATCAATAATTAATTATTCTAATTTATTTACTACTATATTTGCTACTTGGATTGCATCGTTATGTATTTTTGACATCGTTACATTCATGAAATTCACCAAAAAACACATAAAATAAAGAGTTGTTCAGGAATTTTGAAATGATTATCATTCATCTTTTTTTTTCAAATACTAGAACTCTACTTCTACATCTACATCCACATACGTCCTATTGTAATCAAAATGCAGAGAACACGTATCTCGGTGCTCGTAGAAATGATTTTTGTGAAAAATAAAAGCGAAAAGTCGAAGTACTTTTCAGATAAGTTTTCCATCTTGAAACCCCCGTATCCGTATCTCATAAATTTAAAAGACCCCTCAGGGGTGCACTAATACTTTTGCTCTTCTCGATATTTCGTCACAAAACTACTTTTTCTTTTTCTTTTTGCTCTCTCTTCTCGATAAAAACTATTTTTCGGTCCAAGTAACCTTCGATCAAACTCTGAATAGTTTTTGCTTTTAAATTTTTTATGGTACTTTGAAGCAGATTGGTTGAAAACGTATTGGGTTTCGAATTGAGAGAGTTCAGTTCGACATCCCCATATTCTAGTATTTCTGAATTTTGTTTATATATTTAAAACATTTTTACATTTACACTTACGTACGTTTTTACATTTACTTACCTGATTAACAATGCGAAATAAGGTTGCACATATAATCGAGTAATATTTAAATGTCATACATATATTAAGATAGTTAATATTAACAAGTATTAAGATACTTAATATTAACATGTATTAAGATACTTAATATTAACATGCATAACAACTCTTAATAGACTTAATATTAACATGTATTAAGATACTTAATATTTTTGTTAGTATTTATTTCTCCTACTCAATAATGTTTACACAATGAGTAAAAATCAGAGTTTAACCTTCAAGCAAACTCTGAATAGTTTTTTTAAATATTTTTTATGGTACTTAAAGAAGAATGGTCGAAAACGTATCGAGTTCTGAATTGAGGGAGTTCGGTTCAAAACCCTATAATCTAATTGTTCTCCACTTTATTAATGCACCGTAATTAACAATGTGAAAAAATGTGGCACACGTATTCAATTTACACTCATGTCCATAATAAATTAAGGATAATTCAGAATCACACAGAAATTGAACTCTAAAAATAAAATCTGATAAAATAAAATCTGAGATGTACAACTACACTCATGTCCATAAATTAAGGATAATTCAGAATCACACAGAAATTGAACTCTAAAATAAAAATTTCACCTGATAGAATTATCACACACATCTTGAGAAGAATATGCAAATTACAGGAAACCACCAGATGGCGCGAATAGTACGTCACAATGACGAGAATGTAAGAGAGGGGGTATATAAGGAATGGTGGCAAAGAAGTAATATTATTCACAAGCGCTTTAAAAAGCCTTTCAGTGCAATAACCTTCTGGAACAACATGTGCGTTTGTTTCGGGGCGCCATGGTGCTGAATTTCTGTTTCTGGATGACTACGCCCGTCCTCACCATGCAAACATTGTAGACAAATGCCTTCAATTGGAGGATATCACCCGTATGGATTGGCCAGCATACTCACCGGACTTGAATACAATAGAGCATGTGTGGGTTATGCTTGGCCGACGATTTGCAGCCCGTCAACCCTCCCACCTGTTAACCGGAACTTCGCAGGGCATTGCTTGATGAGTGGTGTAATATTCCCAAGATCAGATTGATAATTTGATACTCAGCATGCCTAGGCGTTGAAAGGCCTGTATTGCATCGTCCGGGAGACATACTACATATTAACAACGTAACCATGTTATACTGTTTTTTGTAAATAGGTTCTTTTTTTGAAATTTGCTCCAGGCAGTAAAAATCACAATTTTTATTAATTATGTTAAACATATAGCATCTTTTTTTGCTCTTTACCTTTTGTTTAATAAATAGACTTTACAAATAAGTCAAATTTGTTTTTGCTTCTCTCTTTTTCTTTTGCCTGAACTTCATTATCCTTAATTTATGGACATGAGTGTATGTTTAAATATCATAAGAAATGACATTTTTGTATATCACAAATAAGAATAGTAGCAATGTATAGTAGCTTAGTATAGCTTCTTTAGCTTTAGGTTGCAGAAATAAATATTAACAAAAATTAACAAATATTAAGTACCTTTAATACTTGTAATGAGTAGCAGAAATAAATGTTAATGTTTCTTATTTTTTCTTAATTTTTGTTAATATTTATTTCTGCTACTCATTAATGCTGCTATACATTGCTTTGTCTCATTAATGATACAGTGTGTTACAGTAATGGTTGTAGTACTCGTATTATGTTGTTGTTTATTATCGCACTTGGTACACTGCAACATCTAGACCAAGTCCAAACACCCGTGTGGTCTCATAGAAGGAGGGAAAGGTAGGGGGGGCAACTTCCATTGTGATGGAGCACCCTTATATGACTTGGCTCTGTGACGCTGAATTTTAAGCGGCAGGTTTGTTAGCCCTACACTCAACGCTCTACAGTCATATTAGACCAACATACGACTTTAAGCGGATTCCGACCGACTACAAGCATTTTTGTCAGCGAGCGCCACAGCGCTTAGTCACTCGGGCAACAGGCCCCTATACAGTTATTCATTACTGCTGTTTATGTTAGGTTTTGTATAATAATTCATTAAATATTAAATTGCTTTATGTCATCTATGTAATAAATGACTAACTTTTTTAAGAATTTGTTTACAAAACAATATGCATTTTTAGAAAGTTTTCTGAAGCTATTATTACTAGTTGAATAGATTGAACAAATTTTCAAAAACAAATTTTTACAAAAATGCATTGTTTTGAATGAAATTATAGTTCTCAATGTTTTTTTTTTAATGTATCAGAAATCTAATCAACGAACAATTATAAAATATTTCGACTTTAGCGTTAATTCAATTCCTTCTATTAGCTCACGCCCTCTATATATATCTTGTTCAAAATTTTCAATCATTAATAAAATACTTTTATTTATCCACTCAAGTTGAAATACATTTTTTTTTTTTTTTGAACTTGTAGTGGATGACACATGTTAATACAGTTTTTCAAATATTAATTCAGTAATTAAATTTAATTTATTAATTTTTAGTTTTTTTAGCTTTAGGTTGCATGTATCTACCAATAGATGGCGCCAGATAAACTTAAAAAATTGAATGAAAATTATTTATAAAGGACTTTCTGCAATAGAGTGAAAAAAAAAAGTAGGAATTGACTTAATTTTTTTTTTATATATTTTATATATTTATTTATTTATTAGCTTGTTTTATTTATGATTAATATTTATTTATTTATTAGTAATAGTATTTATTTATTTTATTAAAATTTATGCATGATTTAGGAAAATTTAATCAAATTTAGTTTAAAAATAAATCTAATTTAATTTATGCATGTTTTAGCATAAGTTATGCAAATTTATGATAATTTAATATTTTTTTATTAATTTTATTTTCATATATCATTCCTTTTACAGTACAACATTTAAATATTTATTAACAAGAAATTACTTTTAATAATTCGTAATCAATGCTAACAGTGATGGTAAGATGAGTTTTTTTGTTGTTTTTTTTTGATGATTTTCATTTATTTTGTGGTCAATAATATTCACATTTGTTTTAGTTCGTATATAAAATAATAAATATTATTAATAAATAAATTATTAATAATGCAAAATTTTTCGCCAAATTGTGTATATGTCTACCTTCCCACGTCTCCCTTAGGGGGAGAAACCTAACAAAGCAGAGTTCCACAGATTAGAGATAAAGAAAATAAATGACCCACATAAACCCTCAGACGCAATCCTAGTACGAATAAATGTGAGAATACTAGGGAGCGTGAACCAAATTTGATTAAGTTTACAAATTTTTTTATATTACTTTTAATTTATCAGACGAACTAATCAACGAAGAATTATAAAATATTTTGCCTTTAGCGTTAATAAAAGATTAAACTCACAAAAATATGTATATTGTCCTTTTATATAATTTTCTAAATTCTTTTTAGGTGACTTCATTCTACGAGGGAAATATATGACAGCTTACCTTAACCCACTCCACTGTTCTCAGATTTTCTTATCTCCCAAAAATGAGAACCATTTTCGATAAACGATGCATTACCGACAGTTCCCTTGTCTTTTTCGGGAAAAATACATTACATTTATAAACCAGAAAATCTCTCAGATCGGCTATGGAAGACTTGAACAAATAAGGGTTTAAATTATTCAGGCTATGTCCCTAGAGATTTTCGTTACAAATGGAGGTGAAAATAGAACTACAGATATCCAGATCATTGTATAGAGAGCTAAATCTATCTATCTACTACTGTGTCCAAAAAGTAAGACCAGTTTTCAATTTAAATTTCCCGGGACATATGGCATTTCAAATTTTTCTTTTTTTTAGGTTGTTGGCACTGTCCTTGACATCTGCGTGAATTTTGACGTCAAAATATCTTCATTAGTGTTAGAATTACGCTTGGCTTTGTGAGACTTTAAAATTGATTCCGGCGATTTTGAAATGTCTGAATTAATTGAGCAAAGAAATTGCATTCAATTGTGTTTGCGGAAACATATAGAATGTTGCAGAAGACATTCGGTGAGCATTCCTATATCGGACAGAAATGTTTAGAAGTGGTATAAACGGTTCAAAGAAGGCAGAGAACATGTTGGACAAAAGGCCCACTGGTCGACCATCAACCTCAACCGTCGAAGCTCACATAAAAAAATTAAAGATTTGGTGCTTGCAAACCATCGATTTGCAATTAGAGACCTTGCTGAGGATGTTGGAATTTCAACAGGATCAGAAAATTCCCTTTTGGGCCCTCAAACGTCAAATCTCGATGGGTACCGAAAAACACTAAATGCGCCAGGTCACACTGCATTGATTCTTAGTGACGTTTTCGCCAAAAATGAAACCCATATCGTTCCACAACCACCGCATTCCCACCGTGTGACTTTTTGGCTATTCCTAAACTCAAATCACCACCCGGGGACACCGTTTGCAGTCGATTGGAGATTCAATGTGAATCGCTGTGTTCTTTGAAAGCCATCCCCTGTCGATGACTTTTTAGTATGCATTGAGGATTGGAAAAAAGTGGGCATAAGTGCATTGTGTCGGAGGGGATTACTTTTGAAGGCGAGGAAATAAATTTGAAGAATGAATAAAGAGTTTTCGCGAAAAAAAAATAATGGGTCTTTCTTTTTTTGGGCACAGTAGTATATCTAATATTTCGTCAGCAAATGGCGTTAGTAAATGTGGTATACGTTAAAAAGTATACAAAGAGTTAATAATTTTTTTATTCTTATTAAATAAATATATTTAGATCTTGTTAATTTCGTTGTTCATATTTACTATCAGAACTAAATAATTCCATATTTTAGAGGATTAAATTAGCAGGAATTAATACGAATAAGCATAATAAAATATGAAATCTCGTCATTTATTTTTGCCAATGCTTCTATAAAATATTTGTTTCTTATAATCAAATGATTCTTTTCATTAACATAAAATGCCTTGATAAATTTACTATTGAGTAACTTATAAATTGAATGTTAAGCGAATTTAATATTCCTGATTCAAGTACTCATTAAATATTAAAATGATTGATTAAAATTAATTTTATTCGTAAAAATGTTGCAATATTTTTTTTGTTTCCGACTAATCCTCAATGTCCTGCAGTGCGGGACGGGCATCTAATGAGTGATCTACTCATGGATGAAGGGAAAGATGCAGCTTCCTGTTGTGATGGAGCACCAGTAGGTACAAGTCTGACGTTTGGCTCTGTGACGCTCTTAAGCAGTCATATGAGACCGGACCTACGGCTTAAAGTGTGATTCCGAAACAGTACAAACATCCATGGCACCGCCGGGACTCGAACCCGAAACATGTGGTACCCAGCGCCACAGCGTTAGCCACTGACCATTCAGGCCCGCAACATTTTGTTATAAGGGCATGTGAAACACAAAGCAGTAAGGTTTGCATCAAATAACTCATATACATATTCCACGCAGAAAAATTTTGCATCCTTGTTAAAAATTCTTGTCAATGTCTTTTCAAATCAAATTTGCAGAAAAATGTAGCATGGCCATCTTTTGACTCCACTAAATCACTTGTAAAAAAATACTCTAAACAATCACTCCAATGAAATAACTAAGTTGTAATGTAAAAATAAATTTTTAAGTCAATTCCTACTTTTGTTCACTCTATTGCAGAAAGAACTTTCTAAATAATTTTCATTCATTTTCTTAAGTTTATCTAGCGTCATCTATTGGTAGATATATGCAACTTAAATCTTAAAAAGAACTAAAATGAATTAATTAAATTTAATGAATGAATTAATATTTGAGAAAAAACTGCATTTACCTCAAGCGTCATCCCCTACAAGTTCAAAAAATGTATTTGAACTTGAGTGGATGGATAAAAGTATTTTATGAACGATTGGAAATGTGAATAAGATATATATAGGTAGAATGTGAGCTAATAGAAGGAATTGAAAAGATCTTCGCTCCACTTGACTATGACCTTGCAACAAGATGTTAATCACATCCCTTTTCTGAAGGTCTGACACTCTTTAAGATATTTGATTCCCTTACCAATGAAATCCTGCCTTTACACCCATCGCAAAAATATGCATCAACATAGTGAGCTTTTGTTTCTTGTGTTAAGCGTGCATTGAAAAATAAAATTGTTAAACTTTTTACGCATGCATAATATGTATAGAAGCAAGATTATATCTAGCATAACCATGCATGTGCTTACAAACACGGGACTTCATGGGGCAACATAGCTGGTCTACAAACTCTCACCCGGAAAGGAAATATATCAGTTCAACCCTGCACTGCTTTTCGCACCTTGCACTTAACCGAGGATTCCAGTATGAAGTAGAAGTCCTTTAACGAAACTATAATTATCTGTCTTATACTATAAATGTGTTAGATATTGGTATGTATGTGGTGTTTCTACGTTTTGTAAATAAAACTGTGAGTTCAGAAAACTGTGCCTCAAGGATCTCAACCTAACTACCTAACGTGTGGCTCGCACATATCCCACTATCCCCACTATCCTAATGTCATCACACAAGAGTACTAAGGCATTGTTATAATATGTACATGTTTAATTGAATATAATCCACGTAAAAGTTAAATGTTAGAAACGAATTACGCATTATTATAATAAATAACATTTCAGAATATAGTTTAAAAGTCACATAGAGAGATTATAACACGATTTGTGTTGGTGCGAAGCACCCAAGGCTTCTATCTTGAGTTGGAGTCCTTTGAAGTTATGAGATAATACATTAAAAAAGAAAAAGCAGGAAAGACTAATAGGTGAGGACTAAAAGGTAAAGACTAATAGGCCCATAATATATATATAGGCCCATAATATATATAGGCCCATAATATATAGGCCCATATATATACGACTAAAGGACATATATATATGTCCTTTATATATATGTCCTATATATATAGTCGTATATATATAGGCCCATATATATACGACTATATAGGACTAAACGGTAAAGACTAATAGGCCAATATATGTATATAGGCCCATAAGACTAATAAGGTAAAACTAATAGACCCATATATATATATATATATATATATATGTATAAAGAATTATAAGAAAAGAGACATATAAAGTTTTGAGAAGTAATCTAAACAAAATGAGGAAGGTTTTTTATTATTATTCTTTTATTTATATTTAATTTATAAACATATAAAAACAAATACAAAATAATTAAGAAGCAGAGCTGAAAAAAGGTTCGAGATAAATACAAGTAAACGGAAAGAATTAATCTAAAAAATAAAATAGAAGTAGAACGTAAGGTTTGGTTTTGGTTTGTCGCTCTACGGTCATCTTGCGCACTTTGGGATAAACAGACCGGGACCTACAGTTTAAGTAGATTCCAAATTGCTACAAGCATATATGGCCGCACCGGGACTCGAACCCGAAACCTGTGGTAACGATCGCCAGAATAGAACGTAAGGGAGAAATGATTGCGAAAAACGCATTGGTTAAAATAAGGCGGATGCTGAAGGTCAAAGGTCAGGGCCAATGGGAGCATAACAATATATATATATATTAAAAATAAATGTAAAATATTGATATAAACTATAAAAAGGAATTCTTCCCATGAATTTATTCTATAAAAAATTAAGGCAAGTTATATAATACTTACGCATTCCAGTAGGGCCATTCTGAAGCTGTATTCACCCCGTGTCCCCAAATAAGCAAAATCTCGGCATTTTCAGTCCAACCACTCAGCTGCACATGCTCCTGAAATGTCACAATAATATTGCGAATGAGCACCTTAATAAAACACACTCAGTGGTTTGAATAATATAAATCAAAAAACAGGTATTTACTGCAATTTATCGGCATAAACTAGCATTATTAGTAAAGCAATATGGCTCATATAGAGAATTCACTATATTACTTTCTCTCTGTTCACTTTCAATTTTTTATGCATGGCAATTAAATATGTATTAAGATTCAATTAGTGTGGTATATATATGGTGCAAGTTTCATTATGTTGTACCGGCTGAGCGTACAATTACCTGTTAATACTGTAATAACTGTTACTAGTATAATAAACATTAATAATTGTATAAAGTATTTTTGCATTTTAAGATAAGTTTATATTGCTAAAATGGAAACTTCTTATTTTATAAGATGTGAACAGTACATTAGACTGTTTAACAACAAAAAAAGGTTGACACACAAACCAAGACAAATATAAATAATTAGCAACATAATAATTAAAAATTACATCATTATTATCTTTCTTTAATAATATAATAGAAACATACTATTGTGAGTGAGCACCCTTTTAAAAATCTCAATGGTTTTATGCATGGAAATCAAGACAGGTATTGCAATTTATCGGTATAAAAACTCGTATTATTAGTAAAAAAGTAATATGGCTCATAAGAGTAGTATAAAGAATTGATTCCAGTTCACTGTTTAATATATGGTAATTAAATATGTATTAGGATTAAATTGACACTTTTACCTAATCTTGATACATATTTAATTACGATATATTACCATATATATACTTGTAGAATTCTAATTATGTTGTACCTGCTGAGGGTACAATTAACTGTTAATACTCTCTCAATAGTATAACGTAAATTATCAATTGTATATTTAGATAATTGTGGTATTTATTACATTAGGACTTATCAGCTCAAGCAACAACAAAAAAAATTTCAAAAGATCGGTTAAATAAATATAAAATCTTTGACTTAAAAGAATTTATTTCATCTATTATAATTTTTCAAAATCATCTCATAATCCTCAATACCATCTCCATTATCATCCTCGTCATCAAAAAGAAAATTATATAATCTTGTCTTATGGAAAAACCCCCTTTTTTTTAACTTAACTTAACAACATTC
>BPLR01003536.1:0-91799 GCA_021605095.1 Caerostris extrusa | reverse complement strand
AGTCTAGAATTGTAATACTTTGTATCAGAGCCTTGAACCAAAACACTTGTATCAGAGCCTTAGGACAACCCCATGCCTGTGAACAAGCAGTATCAGTGCCCAGCTGGGTACTCAGTGCCCACAGTAACCCCAGAGCCAGGAAACCAGTCCCCACCAGAGTCTTTCAGCTTGGTGTCAGACTACGGAAATTTGACTCGTAAAGCCAGCCGGTGTGCAGGTGATTCATTGAACTCACGGAAGAACTCTTCTGCTGACCAATTACCACACTGCCATCCAGCCCTTCCGGCCCGCTGACGGATGAGTCGCCACCAGTTCGAGTCAGGTCCTCCAACAGAGCCGCCAGTGTTCGTTTTCAGCGTTTTACATCTCACGGCACTTGGTCGTTCGTTCACTACTATCAAAGAGATGGATGGTACACACCGCTGCACGACAGGTGCATGGCAGTATTTATGGAGCCTTCCATACTATCTTTCGGTAAACATTGTTCTCTATTTTAGACATAATAGACATACATATATGAAACTTCATGACAGGAATCAGTTGTTCTTTTTTTGTCCATTACTATTTATCAGCTGATGATATTTTTATTTATTGATATTGGCAGCTCCGAAAATGTATCTCATTTTTATTGATTTAGAAATTTTCAAGTTTTTGAACCATCTTATAAATTGTCATTATGAAGCAGCCAAAGAATTGTTAGAAATAAAATAAAGGAGCCAGAGCTGAAATGCCATACAATGTTATGTAAATAAACATTGTACTATAGCAAAAATGTTTACATATTCAGCTTAAGTAATCTGCAAGACATGGAGCACATGTTGTTAGCCTGCCTTGCTGTGGCATCAGGTTTTTTCTGCACAAAGTGCAGGCCCACAGCCAGCAGAACTGAGCCAACCCGCAGTCAGGGAAAGTTGGACACAGCCAGTTGTTACTCCAAATACCAACGGTGGGAAACAAAGGAAAGATCTTGAAATGCACTCTGTAATAATATGAGGATTTTCTTTCCTGTTCGTCTGTAGTGTCTTCGACATAAATGGGGGAACGGAAAATACAACAGTGGGGATGGGGGAAAAAAGGGATGGTAACAGAAAAGAAGAAGAAGGAAGAAAGCTCCACTTTTTAAAACACACGTGCTGAAAACAAGATAGTAATACTCCAGTCTGGTAAAGCGAGTAATGAGAATTTTTCCTTTTTTTCCTTACTATACATTTCTGTCAGTACAAGAACAAAGGGAAGTTAAACGCTCTTCGTGAAAGACTGCTGTTTCACGAGATGGGATCAGTGCTTCGATGAACCTGGGACAGATACCGCGCCTTGCTTCTGAGACATCTACAAAAATCGAACAGTTATCGTTGAGCGATTTTCCTGAGCATGAGAAAATAAAGAGAAGAAAGGGTCGGAGAACTCAGGAAAGAACACTTGAACTTGATATATTTTTATTCCTCATAGGCCGGTCACTTGATACGCTCCAAAGATATGCTTAAATGCACAAATTATAGATTAATTAGAAAATAAATTTAAGGTGGCTAAATTAGCAGATTGTGCTCTTATTTTATCTTTAAAGTCGTGTTGCCATGGATAATGACCTCTGACGGCGCGTGTGGAGTGCCTTCGAATTGAGGAAGCCAGGGGCCCACCCTGTTCGTGGTTGAGGAGATAGAATCAGTAGTGTTTGGTTACCCAAACAAGGCTTCACAGTGCTGGCGTAAGCCGTTTTAACATCATAACTCACAAATATGGGCATCAGGCTTCGCTATTTCCTAATGCATTTAATGCACTATATATCATTTTCAGTTATTTTCCTCAGTTTTTCGTTAATAAAATCTATAATCAGAAATTAGTAATGAATTTTTCCTTTTTTACTTATACTGCTTTCTTGAATAAGAACAAACAGCAGTAGCCGTGCCTATGTTGGAATCAGATTTGAGCTCAGATAATGACGTTTCGTTTGAGACAGGCCCATAGCACCGAATTAGGTTATCATGGATCTCGAGTGAAAGAGCTTGGCAACGGAGAACCAGCACTCACTCCAAACCCCAAAACTCATAGCTCAGCGATAATAGAATCACACAGAGCCAGTGGATCACGAAGTGGAGTGCAACACAATGATGAGCAAGAGAGTGGGTATTAGCAGTGGAATGGTGGTAAGAAAAATAGCTCACAAGTGCTTTTAAAGTTTTTCAGTGGCTAACGCAGCAGTGCCACAAAGGGAGACAGCTTACGGTAGAATATTGGAAAGACTGGAATGACGTGGCCCAGCTGGAGACTGAGTTGCTAGCAGGTCATCAAGATGAGGTACGAGTAGATACAGCCGCTCCCTCACCAATGAGGACCGGTAGCGCCGCCAGCACAGACGGAGCCACGCTATCAGATCAGCCTGTCAGTTTTCAGCTGCCGGTACGAGAAATTAGTGCATCGTGTGCCGCATGTTAGGTCATTGTCTATATACTGTAGGCCTGGGTGGTGGCCCCTACTAATGTCAATGCCTGCACATGATGTGGACACCCAACAGGTCTTGCAGTGATGCTCGACGAGCCTGCGCGCATTTTGCAGTGCCTGTATGCAGAGTGTAACGACGACAGTCATTACAGGGATGCTATTGTAAATATGTGTACGTTTACTTGCCATGGGTACTGAATTTTCTGTTTCATGGATGACAATGCACCGCCGGTGCGAGCGCCAGACGACAATTGCAGGTGATATCTGCATTGCCGGACTTCGAGCATGTGGGAGGCGCTGGTCGATTGCAGCCTGCCGGGCTCCGAACTTGGAGGGCATTGCTTGATGAGGGTGGGCCATTCCCAAGATCAGATTGATAATTGATACTGCTGCCTGGTCGTCTGGGAGACATACTCCATATTGTCTCATCATGCTAACCATAGCTATACTGTTTTTTGTGGGGCCAGGGCCTCTTTTGAATTTGCCCAGGAAAATTCGAAATTTTATACTCATGTCAAATATAGCAAGACTCTTGTTTTCTGTCTTGGTAATAAATAGACTCTTGCCAAATATCAAATTTGTTTTGTTTCAGCTTCCCGAACCATTGATTCATTCTTATGAGTCTTGTAAGAGCAACAAAGAGCTAAGGGTTCTGATAATCTCCAAGAATCAGATGCACAATTTACTCATGCTTGAGATTTTTGCAGCCAAAAATCGAACTATTAATATGAATGTGAAATTTATGAGCATCAGAAAATAAGCAGGAGAGCAAAGTTTCACAAATTATAAATTAATAGATAATAAATACATTGTGAAGCAAAACTGCAGATTACTTATATTGGTCATTAGAGAATGAGTTCATAAATATGTA
Source organism: Caerostris extrusa (assembly GCA_021605095.1). Classification (NCBI taxonomy): domain Eukaryota; kingdom Metazoa; phylum Arthropoda; class Arachnida; order Araneae; family Araneidae; genus Caerostris; species Caerostris extrusa. The sequence goes on along the minus strand of BPLR01003536.1, from coordinate 88,489 downwards.
AGAACATTCATCTACAATAAAAATATTTCAAACGTCTAACTACTATAAAGCAAAGCGTCTTCACAAAACTCAACTATCAATGAATAAGAAACATTACACAATATACTGAATGTTCAATTGGGAAAGTGATATTAAAACTAATGAATTATTAAGTGTAATGCTAGTTTAATCGCTAATTATACATATATATTTTTAATTCGTAACAGCTAGAAAAAGGATAAACAATTTGCTTAATTGCTAACTACTTATTTAATAATTTCTTTTTAATAAATTACTAAGAAAATTAGTCTTAAACTCATCTACTAATTATGCTTGCATATGTATACTGATTTAATGATTATAAGAATTAATTTTATCACAAAGATTGTATTATTCTACAGCATACAGTATTTGATATACTCGTTAGTATACTTTGCAAATAGTAATATTTTCCTTCCTACTAAAAAACTACCTACTACTTTCCTTCCACCTACTCCATTAAAATTATTTTAATTTAACTAAAATTTATTTCTTTTCAGAAAGATTGAAATACTAGACGACATGTAAAAGGTATTATTTTTTATATCCTTAAATGCATATATTCTTAAATGTTTTTTGACTTATCTAAACTCTTCATCTATTTTGTAATAATTAGAATTGGTATTGGATTTTATCAGACGTTATTTATACTGTACAATAATTTCATCTCCTCATGTGCTTTTAAAAGTAAATGATTCCGGTTTTTGAAGAGTAATATATTTGAACTCTGCCTACAAATATATTTTTAAGTTAATACACCAGACAGAAATAATCAAGTCCTTAAAGTCTAGACCAAAATAATCTTTTTAATTTATATACCAGACAGGAAATAAACCAGACTTAATGTCTGAGCCGAAACATCTACTACTGTTTTAGAGTAAAATATACAGTTTGAATAATTAATTATATTAAAACTTAGATGGTATTTCTAATTATAGATTTTTATTAACTTGAAAACAGAAAAATAACTGAAATTGAATATAGTGCATTAAAATCATGCATTAGGAAATAGCTTAATTTTTCGTCTGTTCTTACATATTTAATGAACTCATTCTCTAATGATAATATAAATTTTAATCTGCTAGTTTTGCTCCTACAATATATTTATTATCTAATTAATTTATAATTTGTGTATTCACAAAGCATAATTTTTGGTGCGTGTAAAGTTATTTCAAGCTTTATAAAAATATGTGGGGTTAGAATAATTCTTTTTATGAGTTCTCCGCAGCTAAGAAACTGGCTCTTCTAACTTATTTTCTGATGCTCATAGAATTTCACATTCATGATAATAGTTCGATTTTTGTACAAAATCTCAAACGATAATTATTAAATTGTGCATCTACAAATCATAATTCTTGGAGATTATCAAATTATAGTATAGAAAGAAAAATGTATTAGAAAAGGCTCTTACAAGGCATTTAAAAAGCATAATCTTTGAAGCTTATCAATTTACACTCATGTCCATAAATTAAGGATAATGAAGTTCAGGGAAAAGAAAAAGAGACAGAAGCAAAACAAATTTGACTTATTTGTAAAGTCTATTTATTAAACAAAAGACAGAGAGCAAAAAAAGATGCTATATGTTTGACATAATTAATAAAAATTTCAATTTTTACTCCCTGGAGCAAATTTCAAAAAGAACCTATTTACAAAAACAGTATAACATGGTTAGTATGATGGTTAATATGGAGTATGTCTCCCGGACGATGCAATACAGGCCTTACAACGCCTAGGCATGCTGAGTATCAAATTATCAATCTGATCTTGGGGAATATTACACCACTCATCAAACAATGCCCTCCGAAGTTCCGGTTGACAGGTGGGAGGGGGTTGACGGGCTGCAATTCGTCGGCCAAGCATATCCCACACATGCTCTATTGGATTCAAGTCCGGTGAGTATGCTGGTCAATCCATACGGGTGATATCCTCCAATTGAAGGTATTCGTCTACAATGTTTGCACGGTGAGGACGGGCGTTGTCATCCATAAACAGAAATTCAGTACCCATGGCGCCCCGAAACAAACGTACACGTTGTTCTAGTATGACATCCCGATAGATGTGGCCTGTCATCGTTACACTCTGAACATGCAGGCCAGTTCTGGAACCAAGAATAATTCCTCCCCAAACGAGCCATCCTGCACCACCGTAACGGTGTCGTTCAATGGTGTTCTCTTGGTGGTAACGGGTACCTGGTGCTCTCCATATGAAAGTCCGGCGCGAATCAGACTGCAAACTAAACTTGGACTCGTCGGAAAACATCACACAAGACCACTGTTGGGTGTCCACAATGCATGCTCTCTACTCAGGTTAATCGCAGGCGACAGTGAGTTGCGGTAAGTGGAACACATCTGACAGGCCTACGAACATATAGACCAATGTGCCCTAAGCGTCTGTACACGGTCTGCCTTGAAACTGTCGTACCGGTAGCTGAAGAGAGCTGACGAGACAGGTCTGATGCTGTGCTCCGTCTGTTTCTTTTGGCAGTAACTACTAAATACCGGTCCTCATTTGGCGTTGTAACTCGGGGGCGACCTGTGCTGTAACATCTACTCACATTACCATCATCTTGGAATCGTTGCCAAAACCTGGAGATGACACTCTGGGCGATTCCAAGTTCCTCGGATACTTCCAGCTGGGTACGTCCACATTCCAGTCTTCCAATAATTCTACCACGTAAAAATCATCCAAATGCTTCCTTTGTGGCATAACTATGCGGTTATTGCACTGAAAGGCTTTTAAAGCGCTTGTGAACAATTTTACTTCTTTACCACCATTCCTTATATACCCCTCTCTTACACTCTCGTCATTGTGACGCACTATCCGCGCCATCTGGTGGTTTCCTGTAATTTGCATATTCTTCTTCAAGATATGTGTGAAAATTCTACAGGTGAAATTTTTATTTTAGAGTTCAATTTCTGTGTGATTCTGAATTATCCTTAATTTATGGACATGAGTGTATTTCAACATTTGTAACAATATGTGGGGTTTGGATAATTCTTTTTCTGAGTTCTCCGTTGCTTAGAAAAGGCTCTTTTTAACTTATTTTCTCATGCACAGATAATCAAGTCACATCCATGATAATAATTCGATTTTTGTAGATAATCTCAAACGAAACGATGTTCGTATCTGTCTCGGGTTCATGTCATTGATTCCCAACGCAGAAAAAAAAATCTGTCTTTCCTGATTTTTTTTTTTAACTTCTGCTGTTTGTTGATACCCTGACCGAAATAGTATAGTAAAAAAAAAAAAAAAAAAATTCTCATTACTTCGCTTTATTCGTTTCTGATTATAGATTTTTATTAACTTGAAAAACAGGAAAATAACTGAAACAGAATATAGTGCATTAAAATCATACATTAGGAAATAGCTTAATTTTTCATCTATTCTTACATATTTAATGAGATCATTCTGTTATGATGTTAAAATAAAAACACATAGCACTAGTTGACTTTAAAAACACTTCTGTTTCATTCGAAAACCAAACGCACACTACTGGTGTTGCATTTCTATCTCCCTCCAGTTAGCTCACGCCCACGGACAGGATGTTTACATTATTGGGCCCTGGCTTCCAATTAAATTTTTCCCTTTTTACTATGCGCGTGGAGCTATTTATCCATGAGGCAACACGTTCTCTAAAGATAAAATAAATTTTAATCTGCTAATTTTGCTCCTACAAAATATTTATTTTCTAATTAATCTATAATTTGTGCATTTACAAAGCATAATCTTTGGAGCGTATCAAATTATTTCAACCTATGGGGTTAGGATAAAAATATATGGGGTTAGGATAATTCTTTTTCTGAGTTCTCCGTTGCTTAGAAAAGGCTCTTCTAACTTATTTTCTCATGCTCAGAGAATCAAGTCACATCCCATGATAATAATTCGATTTTTGTAGATAATCTCAAACGAAACGATGTTCGTATCTGTCCCGGGTTCATGTCACTGATTCCCATCTCATGAAAACAAAATTTTTCAGTCTTTCCTGAAATATTTTTTAACTTCCGCTGTTTCTTGATACCCCGACTGAAATAATATAGTAAGGAAAAAAAAAAAAAGGAGAAAAAAATTCTCATTACTTTCGCTTTACCCGTAAGACTTGGAAAATTGTATTACTTTCTCTCTTGTTTTCTTTGTACGTTTGCTTCCTACTGTGTTACAAAGAGACGTCTGTTAGACTTCTTCCTTCTTCTTCTTTCTGTTGTTTTTTTTCCCTACCCATCCCTTTTTTTTTTTTTTTTTTTTCCCCATCCCACTGTTGTAGTATTTTTTCCGATTCTTTTGTTTTATGTCGAAAGACACTGCAAGTTTTCAACGAAGAACAAGGGGAAAAGAAATCCTCCGTAATTATTTTAGAGTGCATTTTTAAAGGGTCTTTTCCTGATTCAATGCCTTTGTTTCTACGTTGAGCGTTGTTTGCGGGGAAAAGAGATTAAAACCTTCTTTGTGTCCAACTTTTTTTTTCTTCCCTGACTGCAGAGAGTTTTGATTAAAGCCCCACTGCAGATAGGAGACAGAAAGAAATAGAGACTGACATTTTGATAGTTCTCTTGGCTGTGAGGCCCTATATATCTTAATCTCGCTGTGCAGAAAACCCATTCTGCAAACTTAAGGAAGACAGAATATATTTCTTTATGTAGGAAAGAGATCTCTTCTCCATGTCTTACGCAGATTGCTTAAACATGAATAAAAGAGCTTCATGGATAAACATTTTGCTATGAAACAACAATGTTTATTTATGCTTTGTTGTTTGAGTGAAGGTGCTTTTTATTGTAGCATTTCAACTGTAAATGTATTTTTTTTTTTTTGTCCTTTTATTTTTATTTCTAGCAATTTATCTTTTGAAAACAAACTAACCATAATGAATAATTTATAAGTGGTTTTAAAGGCTTGAAGGTTTATTTATGAGTTTTCTATGAAGTCAATAAAAGTAGAGGATACATTTTAAATGTTTGCAGATATATCTATTAAATAAAATCTATCATCGAGTTTTTCAGATTAAATAGTAATGGACCAAGAACAGACTGATTTTTTTTCCCTTCATCGTAAGAGTAGAGTTTCATATATGTATGTCTCTAACAGCCCTATGTCTAGAATAGAGGAATAATGTTTACCAGAAGGTCAAAGTATGGAAGGAAACTCCATAAAATTCTGCCATGCATCCTGCCTGTCGATGCGAGGCGGTTCACAAACGTTGTAATTGTCGCCATCAAGTCTCTTTGATTCTGAGAGTAGTGACGTAGCAGACGACTCCAAGTGCCATTGAAATTAAAGTTTTCTGCGTGCTAATTGGGCATATTACCCCTGGGCTATAAGTGAACTTGTCTGTTTGTTGGAGAGTTATATTTCCGAACTGATGAAAACGACTTCGAAACTCATCAATCAAACAGTGCCGGAAGGATGGATGAACAGATAATGGTAAAAATTAGTCAGCCGGAAAGTTCTTCCATTGGGTTCAATGAGATTTAAGATCACCTGCACACCGAGTAACACGGGTTTCACTTTCCGTGAATCTGACACCAAGGGCTACAAGTTACAAGGCTCTGGTACCAAGGGTTACAATTTCTAAGGTTCTAATACCAAGGGTTACTATTCCTAAGGCACTGATACCAAGGGTTACAATTCCTAAGGCACTGATACCAAGGGTTACAATTCCTAAGGCACTGATACCAAGGGTTACAATTCCTAAGGCTCTGATACCAAAGTGTTACAATTCCTAAGGCTCTGATACCAAAGTATTACAATTCCTGAGGCTCTGATATCAAAGTGTTACAATTCCTAAGGCACTGATACCAAGGGTTACAATTCCTAGGGCTCTGATGTCAAGGGTTACAATTCCTAGGGCTATGATACCAAATGTTCCTAGTACTTTTAAATTACAGTTCATCAGAGTGGGTATACTGTAGCATGCTCCATATTGGTGCATTTTGGAGTATTGTTATATATGCTACATGGCAGTAATATCACGCTGTAACTGCAAATAGATTGGCATTTTATATTTATTAAGTTAATGAAAAGTTATTTCTACTATATATATATATATCCCTAAAAGTCCTCCTCCAGAAGGATGATGCCCTCCTCGTTGTCGGTATGTTCATGGCATATTTTAGTAAAACACGAGGCTCAACAATACTCAACAACAAAAAAAAAATAAGTGAAACTGGTAAAAATATTTTAATGCAATATATATAATGCTATATATATATATTGAGCATTAAAATATTTTAATGCAATATATATATATATTGCATTAAAATATTTTTACCGGTTAGTTTTATGCAACTTCTCAAAACATTTATGTTTAATCCTACTTAATCGTTAAAATACTGAATTCGTCTCTTACCTTTAATCATCTTTAAAAATTTATTTCTATTTTCAGCATAATAAAATCTTATCTCATAACTTTTCAAAGACGACTTGACTCAGACTTTTGTTAGCACATAAGAGTTAAGAAAATCACTTAAACTAAAAAGTCCACAAAAACAAATCACTTCAAACTACTCAGTCTGCGAAAAACATTTACGAGCATTTAAAGTGTTTACAGATTGTTTTTTTTTTCCCCCAAGAAAACTTGACTCGAATAAAAAAAAAAAAATCAATCCTAGAGTGTTTTGTCACTTCTTAAGCTTGTAAACATGAGCTAAGATTAACTTATTTGAAATCAGTTTTGGTTTTATTTTTATTATCGGGATTAGTATCTTGGTTTTAAAGACAACTGAATTCATTGGGGGTTTTTAGAGTAAGCAAAATAAGTCTCCTCTAGTCTAATTACGGATCTTGACACAAAATGAGTACGATGGGGAGTTAAAAAATATTAGTCTCAGTTAAACATTCAAGGATTTTTTTTTCCTTCAAATTGATTCTTCTTTGAATTTTTTTTTTCCTTTACATCGTTTTCTTCTTCCCGATCTCCTGTATCAAGGATTCCAAGGGTCTGATACCAAAGGTTCCTAGGGTCTGATACCAAGGGTTCCAAGTACGTATAAAATCGCGATTCAACAAAGTGGGTATACTCTAGCATGCTCCATATTGGTACATCTAGGAGTAATGTTATAATGCATGCTACATATCGGTGATATCACGTCATAATTGCAAACAGATTGGCATTTAATATTTATTAAGTTAATTAAAAGTTATTTCTAATATATATACAAACAACTTACATTGCCAAATTCACACTTATTATTATTGGTATTCAATCCCTTACTTTTAACAAAATATCCTGACAAACATTGCGCAATAAATTTCGCGCATCTACAATCAGGGGGATCTACCCATCTGGGAGTTTTCCAGGTCTTCTCATACGTAAATGCGGGGCATTTACCCCTAAAATTCCTCCAAAAAGGCACCGCCCTCCTCGTTGGTGGGATGCTCATGAAAACATAAGTAGAACAAGAGGCTCAAAGATGTTCAAAAGCAACAAAAGAAATACGATGGAAAAATATATTATATATATATATATATATATATATATATATATATATATATATATATATATATATATATATATATATATATATATATATATATATATATATATATATATATGTATATATATATATAGCCTGACATTGCCTTTTTGGAGGAATTTTAGAAAACTGCCCCGCATTTAAGTATGAGAGAAGACCTGGAAAACTCCCATATGGGTAGATCCCCCTGACAGTAGATGCGAGAAACTTATTTCACAATGTTTGTCGTGTGATTTAGGCAATGTAAGTTGCTTGTATATATAAACTTCTCAAAGACGACTAAGACATTTGTTAGCTCATAAGAGTTAAGAAAATCACTTAATTAAAAAGTCCACAAAAACAAATTGAGTCAAACTATTCAGCCAGGTTGATTTTGGGTTGTTTTTTTTTTTTTTATCCCAAAAACATGCCTTAAATAAATAAAAAAAATTATTCCTAGAGTGTTTTGTCACTTCTTGAGCTTGTAAACATGCGATAAGATTGACTTATTTGAAATCAGTTTTGGTTTTATTTTTATTATCGGGATTAAAATCTTGGTTTTAAAGACAACTGAATTCATTGGGGTTTTTTTAGAGTAAGCAAAATAAGTCTCCACCCAGATTAATTACGTATCTCGATACACAAATGCGTAGTTAAAAAATATTAGTCTCAGTTAAACGTTCGGGAGGGATTTTTTTCCCTACAAATTGATTCTTCTTTCCCCTTTTTTCCTCTTTCCGCCGTTTTCTTTTTTCTTAGATCTTTTAAGAATTCTAAAATTTTTGAGAATAAAAATTTTCAAAAATAAATAGTTTCAAAAGACAGGCCCCCTCTCTAAAATTAATTAGAAATGTCGAACAAAGGCGATTCGAAAAGGAATTCGCGAATTTGAAAAATGCATAGAAAAGTAAAAAAGTAAAAAAATACTTAAAAACTTCCATGGCCGTAAATGAACATGAACTTCTTCTGAATGCGAAAAGGGTCGTTAATTAAAAAAGAAGCACTTTTCCAATGTTATAATGAATAATTTATTTAAGTTCGCATTTTTTTTTTTTTTTTTTTCATTTGCGTCTATTCATTTACTTGCAGTTGAAATGAAGAAGTGAATCATTCAAGTACCAAAAATTTTAATGAAGCTGAAGATTAAAAATTTTAATGAGATATTCACTTAAGCCTCTTCACAATTTATTTCATTTAATTGAATATATATAGGAATAAAATTTGCACTAATAAGATTAAGAATAGCATCAGATGAACTCCCTTCTTCAATCCAGACCTTAATTTAACCCAAAGAGCGTTTAAATCTATTTTATACGTTGGACTGCATCGCACAATCTTGCGATGTAGCTTTTTATAAGTTTTTTAACTCATTTTCCATGCAAGTAAATGGAATTATAAACTTTTGAAATTCATTTTTGAGAATACAATAAACGGGGAAGTTGTTTTTTAACTTCATTTAAATTCATAAATGGAATTTAAAAGCATTACTTCTTTCTTTTTTATTATTTTAATGAAACAGTATATATATATATATATATATATATATATATATATATATATATATATATATATATATATATATATATCAGTTTTCTGTGAAACTGTTATTTATAAATAAATAAATTTATATATATATATATATATATTAGTTATTTGCGTAATTCAATTAACAGTTTCACAGAAACTGATATCTTTTTCGAAATTCAAGATTTATTTTTATACATCTACATTTGCTTTAATTGCATCTACATTTGCTTTTCCTGATGGTCAATTGGCTAGCGCTTGGCCCTTGGTACCACAGACTTCATGTTCGATTTCTGGCGGTGGCATGGATGTTTGTTAGTGATTTGGAATTCACGTTAAACTGTAGGTCCCTTGTCTAATTAGTCTAAAGTGTGCAAAAAAAGTACCATAGAGCGACAAATCAAATCATAAATCAATGTTCTATGGCAGTACATCTTCGAAGTCTATTTCTGATTTTCTAAATTGTGAACAGTTTAAAATCTCTTCTTGGTTACCGATCTAAATTTGATCTTGATTTTTTAAATTTTGATTGATTATTGATCATTTAATTAATCTTTTTATCTATAAGCTTTATTTAAAAAAACAAATTTTCTTTTAAAATTATTATAGATGTGCATTTGTTTTTTTTTTTTTTTTCCCCTTTTTCGCAATATTGCAAGATATTATGAAATAATTATCATAATAAATTTAGGATGTCTCAAAAACATGGTGAATATTTCAAACCTTGATCAACTACCGCAGTTAAATGAGCAATTTATTAATTACTTTGATGAGCTCAAACATGTTCAACTTTATGCCAAATATTAAAACGGGAAATTCCAGTTACGTTATTGTTTACTCGTACTCAATCTTCTCCATTGGCTCAATAGATCCAAGGCCGTTAAAGTCATATTAGACCAGGACCTACGCTTTAAAAATGGATTCCGAACCACTACAAGCATCCATTGCACCGCCGAGACTCGAATCCCAAGCCCTAGCCGTTAGACCATCAGGCCCACATACTTGATCTTACTAAGTAAAATATAATACGTAATTATTTTTCATGTTAGATAGGGTTGGTCAACTTAATATACAGACCAAATTTAATTTATAGGACGCCATCAAGAATCAGACCAAAGTTCTTTCAGAAGTGCTGCCAATGGGAACTTTCCCCTCAATAAATCAGTCACGCAACTAATATGAAGCAGATACTGAAAAGTTTACAAATGTATTTCATTTTCTTCAATCGTTCCCACGCTCAGAGCACTTTTATCCTTGAAATAAACACTATCCAGGTGGCGGTCTTATGTTCAGTTATTTATACACATAAGAAGAAATACAATTATGATGAAAGACTTTTCGCAGACTGAATTAAATCTATTCGCAAACCTCCAGTGTACGTCGCTGTTGTACTGTTGTATTTTTTTATTATTAATTAGTGCTGAATGATTTTTAACAGTTTCTTTACACATATTTGAGCTACACAAATATTTAGCAGCATTAACTTCAAAAATATATAATGTGATTCCTTTTTTCCGTACATCAGTTAAGGAATGAGCATGAATAGCCTATAGATGGGTAATGAAGAGAACATGTTGCCTTACAGGAGCACTTTTAGGGGTCATTTCTCAACACTTGTTTGTCATAAAAGTATAAATTAGGTCGGTAAGGTGTCAATATATGTAAACTATACATTAATTGGCGTGATTTATAAACATGCTGATTGATTTAATGGTGATTAATTAATTGATTGACACGATTAATGGTGGTTACTTAATTGACACGAGGATTAATAATGGTTAATTAATTGGCAAGATATTAATTACAGGATATTTATTTAATTACACTGACAAAAAATAGAAGATTAAATGGTATACTTTCGAAAATATTACATGATGTATATGCATTTGTTTCAGTTATAGCAGTACATAAATTGAGACTCAAGAAAAAAATATTGTTTTCAATTTTTAGAAGCAAGATTTTTTAGGATTAGCAAGAAAGTATTTCGATTTTCACCATTTAAGTACATTGTAAAAACTGAACACGCTTGCTTTCCAACTCAATAAATTATTTGGTCATGTTAAATAATTTTGACAAAAATCATTCCGGTCTTCTACTTCATATATGTTTTTTTTTTTTTTATCTATTTTATTTTATTTACTGCACTTAATATAAAAAAAATTATTTTGTTGGGTTGGCAAAATTTTTGAAATTTGTAAATGATATTCGATAATTTTCTGATTTTAAAGTCAGACTGAATAACTTGCAATAAAAACCTTTTAATTTTTTATTATTGATTAAATATTGAAATCTAACCTTACTTAATAGAATTTTGGGGTTTATTTATATTTTAAAAATGGCATGAATCATAAAAACATTTCAGAGATAACTAAGCACATAGATATCTTCAACTTAAACTATTTATTTCTCATGACAATTTATTTCTCTTGCAATTATTGTGCATGAATAACGTCGAGAAAAGGTGATGAATTAATTGCGAAATCATCCATTAATATATCGCAGAAAATAATCACAGATTGTCCAAATTATCAGTGATGGCAGTATCAGTAAAGAACAGCATTCGCGAGTTATAAATTTGCTTCTATCTGGATGTTGAAAGAGCATCGTCTTAATCAAAAGAAGATCTCACCCAAGACAGGATATTTCGTCATAGGTTGACGTTGATATGTGAATTTACAGCATGACATCTCTTTGAAGTTAAAGCATTTTCTTCGTCGGTATTTATTAAAGTATTTTTTTTTTTTTTCATCTAAATAAGGATACCTACATTTCTGTAAAAGATGTAGTTTTAAATAAAAGGGAAACGTAAAAATATATGGGATGCGTATTAATACACACAAAAAATTACCGCATATTTTCTTGTATAAGACAAAATTTTGTAGAACTTATAGTGTAATGAAGCATTCAGCTAATTTTAATTAATTTATTTCCTTTTTCCCGTATTACGCCTAATCAATGTTTTAAAATAACTGGAAACGATGGTGGTTTTTTCTTTTTATGTTATGGTGGTTAGGTCACAATATGTATATATTATTAATGTTTTGTTTAACAATTAATGTTAAAAAGAAATTAATAATAATCGATTGGTAATCGATTTTTTTCTTCAATTGTAGCTCTAAGGATCTAACAGGTTGAACACTCTTGATTTATTTCAACAATGAATAAATCTATAGAATTTTTTTATTTGTATATCTAGTTTATAGTAAATTTAATTACGGTATGATGATTAAGAATTACTCCAATGTATTAATTGTCAGTAAGATATATTTATTTATTATTATTTTTTCAATTTTTAACATGAATTTTGATTGTTTTTAATTCAATGCCTTGGACTTGACTGGGTGCTTTGAGATGTAAACTCGCAATTCATTTTAGTTAAGCAATACAAGTGCACTATTTAGCCAACTGATATTTCACTTCAATATTTTATTCGATTCTTACACAATGAGTTTAGTTTTCGTGAATTAGCGTGATGAAGCATTGAGCTATCTTTAATTAATTTATTTCCCGTATTACGTCTAATCAATGTTTAAAAATAAAATGAAAAAGAAAAATAACTTCTCTTTTTAAACTCTTAGACGCCATAGTAATCTATTCTTGAAAAAAAGACATCCAAAATATAAACTCGCATTCACAAAAGATTTCATTCTTTATCTCTTATACCCCCTACTCTCTGTTGAACTTTCACTGCGCATACAAAAATTCAACATTTGCTGTAAAATGAAAGTTTAATCATTTCCTTCTTAACAGTGAAAAATCAGGACCGAGAAGAGAAAAAAAGAAAGAAGAAATAGCTCTTCTTTTTATGACCATCTAAAAAAGATATGACTTCTATTCATTCCGTTTGTCGATTGAACCATTGAAGTTCAAAAGAAACCAAATAAACCAAAACTAAAGAAATCAATCAGAAAACCACGGTTTTAAAAGCTGTAACGATGGTTATCAACAATGATTTCAACACAGTCTCTGGCGCCAGTTTTGTTTATTTATTCTGTTCATTGAAGCACTTCCATGCGCCTTTTATTTTCAGGTTCTCAGCGTCAATTTCAACAAGAGTTTTATTCTGGGGAATAGATTCCCGCTGCTCTTTTGAGAATCGCGTCTTTTCAGAAGCTCCACGTCTGCGAAACTGGGTGCCCTTGAGAGACATCCACATAACTACTTCAATTCGCGACCCCCTCCCAGTTCTTTAGTCATAAGTCCATGTCTTCAAGAATCTATTCAGGGTGTTTTTCGTGCTTTATTTTTTTCTATTCCTCTTTTTCTTTATATCTCGTGCCCGTCTTTTGTTCTGATATTTCTCTCTTTGCATAGTTTGTTGGTTTATTTGGGATAATTCCGTGTTTTCAAATATCTGTATAATTTATTCACGCCCATAATGGAATATAAAGGATGCTATCTAATCCGTGGGAGTTTAATAAAACTTTTTATGCGTACTTATTAGATTGTTCGTGTAATTTGATTTTTTATTTCGTCCTTTAAAATATTATCGCCCGACTCGTGGCTCAGTGGCAACGTGCGCCGTTGGTGAGAATTAGGACAGAGATTCAATCAGCTGGCGGCTTTGTTGTATACAATGTTTCAAATAACGAACAGACTCGATGGCATTTGTGATGTTCAGCATCTTGCCTCTTTAGTCGGACTACTTGGAAGTTTTCCGGGTTTTCTCCCATACGTTGAGCAATTGCGTATGCAACGTATTGCGCGGCATACGTTGCAGATACGTAGTTCCCGTAAAAATACTCATGGAAGGCACTTCTTCAGCAATTTGGAGCCATGTCAGAATTCTACATGTAGATTTCTCCCATACCACATGCAATATACGCTTGTTCCCCCCCTAAATGTCTTCCTAGAAGGCACTGCCCTCCTTCTTCAACGACTCGAAACCAAGTCTGACTTCTACCTATGGTTGCTACAACACAACAGAAGCTTCCCCCTTTCCCTCCTTCCATGAGACCACTATGGTTCTTGGACTCGGTCTAGACGTTGTTATCTAACAAGTGGGATAAAAATATATATATATTCTGAATATGCAGAAATTAATATTTCATCATTCGCATTAAACTGTTTGCTTGTATCGTGGCCATGTAAAAGAACAAGAAATGAATTTCTGTTAGTGGGATACGTTGCAGATACTGAAACGCAAAAGACTTGGAAAACGAGTACATTCGGTGGTGTTTATAACAGAATGCTTTGCATTTGATTGAAGTACATAATTTCAGTCCTAACCGATACGTAAAAGAGGGACAGTTTCCTTGAAAGTCTCCAGGTAATTATTAAACCTCAAGTTCTTAACCTAAAAAGTTGTCACACCAAAATGATATCCTCGCAAAAGAGTTACTAATTAAAAATTATCACATTCACCTATAAAAATTCTGATAACGAAAGTATCTTACGACCCTCTCAGCAGATTGAAAAAAAAATAAAATACGAAGTATTTATTATGTAAACGTTTCATTTACAATACTGCAATTTTTTGGATCGATATTCATTTATTTCTATATTTTAAAGAATGTAATAATGGTTTTATTTTTATATTTTTATAGATATTTATTTAATCTGCTACATTTTTTTTTATCTGCAGGGAGTTACATTATCCATAACCTGACTCAATGAAAAAGATTATTTCAATTTTCAGTTTTTATTTTTTTTTGTAGTACAATAGCCAGATAAGACTTTATAAAGCTCATAAGCTCCTCGGCAATCGTTTAGTGTAATAAATGTGCTTGCCTGCTATTAACTAATAAAAATAAATAAATAACGTATTCCTTTTATGTTACAAGTCTCAAGAGAATTCATTCTAAAGGTATAACAAAAATGTGCAACTGACTATTTAAGACTCGTAAACAGAAACATAGGGCTTAAATCTTTTAAGATGAATCCTCTTATTGTAAGTTGATAAAAAAATGAATTACATTAAATCCTCATTCGACTAATTAATATCTCTGTATCTGTAGCAGGGATTATACTATCTATCTGAATTTCCTAAAACAAAAATTAAAAGTCCATCTTTTTAAAATAAATTAATTAATTACTTCTTCTGTCGTGCTTAGTCAAAAATTACGAAAAAGTAAGTTATTCAATTCCTTCTATTAGCTCACACTCTCCCTATATATATCTTGTTCAATTTTTTTAATCGTTCATAAAATACTTTTTATTCATCCACTCAAGTTCAAATACATTTTTTTAACTTGTAGTGGATGACACTTGATGTTAATACAGTTTTTTTTTCAAATATTGATTCATTAATTAAATTTAATTAATAAATTTTAGATTTTTTTATATTTAAGTTGCATGCATGTAATAATAGATGGCGCCTGAAAAACTTAAAAAAAATGAATGAAAATTATTTATAAAGGATTTTCAGCAATATAGTGAAAAAAAAAGTAGGAATTGACATTAAAAAAAAAAATTTTTTTAATACTGTTTTTTTAATTAAATCAAAATCTTACATTTTATTATTCAAGCTACCAGATGGCGCCAGAGTTGTTGTTTTTTTTTATTGTTAAAAAATTACGAAAGCTAAATAACGACATAGCTTTTTTCTTCCCTGGTGCCATTTTGATATTTCGTTCAAAAGGCATCACTTGCTTCAACTGTTTTTACTTTTAATCTTTACTATATGTTTTTGCTCTCAAGAATGAGATTGCTTTTAAATATATGGTTTTCATATTTGTCTGCTGAATTAAATATAGAAGTTTGCTATCAATTCATTATTATCACGATGTTTAACTATTTATTTCTTTGATTTAAATAGGATCATTATTTAAATATTGCATTTGACATGTTTTTCTTCATTAGCTCAACAGCTCCATGGTGGTCTAAGGTTATCTGCGTACTGGCAGATTTCAAGACAGAAGATGTTTTCTTTTTTTACAAGGTAGGTTTGTCAGGCCTATTCTCAGCGCTCTACAGACATATTAGACCGGGACCTACGGTTTAAAGGGGATTCCGAACCACTACAAACATCCATGGCACCGCTGGGACTCGAACCCGAAACCTGTGGCACAGAGCGCCAGAGCGCTTGTACATGTTTTAGGGAACAAAAATTGTTTTATATTTTATAACCGGGCCATATACTAAAATATCTATATACATATATACTGTTTCTAAGGCTCAAATTAGAATTTCGAAGAGAACTCTAGAACCTAGTTGATATATTAAAATCGATTAGTTGAATTGATATCGATATTAATTATGAAATCGATGTTAGTTTAACTAATATAGACGTTTAATATTGTGTTAATTTCATTATCTTCCTTACATGAAAAAAATTAAGAAATAAGATTCTGAAACCGAGTTGAGTTCCTGTAATACCATTACCATTTAAAATGTTTATCGAAAGTAAAATTAAAACAAAATTAAAGCTTGTCCATGTTATCACATTGCTGCAGCCATTACATGTCATTTTTTCACCACGTAATTTTCGTTCAAGGCCCATGCACCAAATTTTCACTGAAGCTTCATTGCGATAACTTAAATTTTTAAAAAATACTTTATCGCGATATTTTAAATTTATTTAAACTAAATTTATTTAATATTTAATTACTTATAATTTAATTAATAAAAAATTTTAATCAATAATGTATTTAATATTTAATAATTTTAAATTTATTTTAAATTTTATGTAAAGTAAAAAATAAAATTATAAAATTAAAATTTAAAAACAGTTTTATTATGCAGCATTTATGTTATCAAATAATATATATTATTAATAAGTTTCTTAGCATTTCAATTTTTGAATAAATGCATTTTCTTTAACCTCTTATTGTGATGCTCAAACGTAAGCAAAAACAATTAAATAGTAACGTATTTGGTATGAAAAGTTATTATATATTCTACTAAATCATGAATAAATTAAAAATGGTTCATACACTGAATATTTCATAAGTAGGAAACCTCATCATTTTATAAATAATATAGTTAACTATACCTAATTAAGTTTTATTATTAAATATCTAAATAAATAATAACATATATAGACTAGTTTACTCGTGTTAGAATAATAGTAAGTGGTAGAATCACCTAAATAAATTAAAGTCATAAATAATTCATATAAAATTTTTCAGTATATTAAAATCAATTTCATTATGCTGTGCAGCTTTAATATAGTTTTTAACGGTATATGAAGTATTATAAAATGTATGAGTTACTTTAAATCCTTTTAGATTTTATGTATAAAAGTGCATTTTGCTTTCATGTATTTGTTCTAAGAATTCATGCTCTACATTGAACTGTTACATGCTTTGTACTCCTATACCTAGGGAATATACATTTCAAGACTATTTTTCAATTCAACTTGTATTTTCTCCAGACCACAAAAAAAAAGATAAATAAATTGTTTATTTGTTTCGTTTTCTTTGAAATGTGCAAATGTTTGAAATGTTTCTTTGAAATGAGAAATACAAACGAAAAGAAAGCTTTCAAAATCATGTTAATTTCCAAAGTAGAATTTCATCTCAATTTTATTTCTTTCCAATAAAGAAAATAGTAAGCACTTAGTGTTCCTCATGTTAGGAATGAGCCTCGTTCACTTTTTATCCATTAAAATTTCAGACACATATTTAATCAAAAGTTATCGTATCAATAGCCATTCTGTAATTATTAATTACCTAAATAATAAATATGTCTCACAGTATCTGACTTGAAATATTTTGGCATCCTTAAGAAATTTTCTAAGAAATACAGAGTGATTCAAACGGTCTAACTCAGAGATGCATATTTGAGAAAGCCGTCGGCTATATATACTTATTGTGACTTAAACATGGGCATTACAGAAAAAAAACTGTCTAATGTACATTTATTTAATTTCTTTATACACTGGTGGGAAAAACTTAAGCAACAATGCTATTTATAAGCAGACTTCATGATATTGTAGAAAAGGGATTGGTGCAACCCCCTACCCAACATCTTGAATACCCAATTCAGTAGAAAAGGGATTCGTATGCAAAAAATTGGGAACAAGATAGCACAAAGATGTGAGGACTGTCAGTGCCACAGTGAAAGACAACAATAAAAAGGATGAAAGACGCTATTAAAGACATTCTGTGTAAGTTAAAGTGAATTTCTACGGCAATAGGGAAGTAAAAAACCAACTGGATGATGGATGATTTACACAAGATAGTATTATCAGCAAGTTTGAGGAGAGACGTAATGTGACAAGCTTAGCCCAAGAATTTCGAATCAACAAAAGTGTCATTTCATGAGCTTAGAAAAACCTTCCAAACCACAAGCGAGGTTATAAGAAAGATGTGGGGTTATTGCCAAAGAACAACAACGCCAATGACTTGATTGACATATAACTGAAGGCGAAAAGAAATCAATACATTTCAGCCGGAGTGATACTTACTCCGCAGTTGTGTATAGCAAAAGCAGGACAAATATAGCTCTTCATAGTGACCAAATTACTTCATAATTGTGACTTATTCCCCCATCGTTTTGAACGCTGCATTCCATTGACAATTGCCCAAGGGCGTGAAGTAAGGAACGTACAGGCTAGACATTTCATTCATGGAGTTATGTCTTCTTTGCAGAGCAGAGTCGTTTCGGTATCTCAAGCTATTCTCAACGCCACTTAACATGGAGAGATGTAGACACATGCTTTTTTCCACTTGCTTTAGAGAAAAAGACCTTTAAGACAAACCTGGAATGTTCGTCTGAGAAAGTATGAGCGGACTGATCTTCAAATTTTCGATAGTAATATTACAGGAGATTGCTATTGTCTTCAAATAACCTTCCCCTCAAGCCCACTTCGTTTTTAAAGACAACAAAACAAGGCCACTTAGACTAGTGCTGTTGGGGATCTTCTAGAAAGTGAAGATATCACTAGAATAGATTGCTCAGCATACTCTGCTGATTTAAATCCCATATAACATGTGTGAGATGCCTTTGGGCATGATTATATCAGCCGGAGATTACCCAGCAATTGAACAGATTCTCATTGAGTAATGGACACTCTTGCCTCATCAACAATTGGATAATTTGGTGTTCAGTATGGAGACTGTGTAAAGCAGCCAAGACATAGGTCATATTCCTTTTTAAGAGATCCATGTTTTTTGTATTCCCTCTTGAGCAAATAGTTGTACCAATGCTAATCTTTCAGTGAATCCTTTGTTTGATCTCATACTGTAAGTTCTATTCATTTTTGCATTATCATTTTTCTATATTTTGTAATCTCAAATTTCTGTCCCTGTATTCTTAAAGTTATCTCCCAGGGGATTCCCTGTTATGTTAAGACGAATAGAAATAGTTATTGCTTCAATTTTGAACACAGCATATGTAATAAAAAGTTATATAATACAACAAAAACAAAGATATTTATATACGTAATAATACGTTACTTAAAAAATTTTTGATTATTTGGTTCGATTTCATAGAAACAAAAGCGAGTCAACTTATTTTTATTTGTTTATTAATTTTCTTTATTTCATGTTTAAAAATGCTTCTTTTTATATACATGTTTATCCAAATAGGCTTACGAATTTTGATGTGTTATCTAGAAACAACGCCTTTTTTTTAATATCTTTTAAAATAGAATACGTTTTTAGCAATAATTACCGTAGAAATAAAAAAAATACATTGATTGAGTCACTGAATTAATGCTAGTACATTGATTGAGTTAAAAAACATTTGAGTTAATTAGTACATTACTATAAAAGCTTCCGATTCTGCTAGTTTGCAGTAAATAAAAAACATTGAACAAATATTTTTTCTAACATTTAAATATTTTTTTATTAAGCTAAAGTTGAATCAAGTTCCATGTTTTAATTTTTTGAATCTATCTATATTGGTGAGTCGGCAAAAATCAAATGTGTTTCGCTTCCAGATATTGGAAAGCAAGTTTGATGTGAACCGATAGAAAAAGGAACAAGTTTAAATTGCAAATGTTCGATTTTAATACGTTAAAGAATAAAGAAGGTAAATAGAAAATAGAAAAACGTGGATGATGAATTTCATGTTTTAATATATATATTTGCATACATATATTTGTTCATATTCAAGTTATTTACTTTTTTTTTTTATCTGTCTTTGAAGTTTTTGCCGTTTATCCTTTCATGTTTGTGTATGATTAATGATTTTCAGTTACGCCGCTGTAGCTTATGTGCTCTTCGGAACTTGAATTGATTCGCTTTCAATTTTTGGTTTATGGAACTAACTAGAAAGCACATAAAAAATAACGCATAGCAAATGTTGTTTTTATAACTTTGTTATACTAGCAGATTGCGTTGCTGAAAAGTCTCTAGAAATATAGGAATGAATATAGGAAAAATAGGAATGAATGAAAGCATATAAATGCATACATTTAATCGTATAATTTTAATGAAATAACTATTTACTTAAGAAATAACAGTTAATTGAAATTTGTGAATTTAAACCAAAACAACCAACTATGCTTGCGACACAAATGAAGATTTAAATTTTTATTAAAAAATTTATTTCCCATCCCTCTAATAAACGTGCTCAAAGTCATTTAATCTTTTAATGAACTTTCTATGAATTTATAGAAATAAATATTCTGTTCTGTTTCTACAAAAATATATATTATGTTTGTTGAAATGGATTTCTCTTGACAACGTTTATATGTCAATAACGAAGCAAGATTTTTTTTTTTCAATCTAATTTTAAATTTTTAAATATGCATCATAAAACAGAATTTAAAATTACATAGAGATTTTTCTGTAAGCATTTTAAAGTCAGTTTACCATTACTCTACTTGTTATAACCATAACCAGTTCTACACTAACCACCATTAATCTACCAATTTTTTTATCTGGGCAAATATGAATACTTCTGTAAAAAAGTAAAACAGTGTTTTTTCAGAGAAATGAACTTTAACTCTCTGAACATTTATATCAATTTTTTATGGTAATTAACATGCGTAAATGTATTATGAAAGCTTCCGCGAAAGTCATTAAACTACATTAATATCCTTTATTATTCAAGCAAGAATAGTTTTCTATTATGAATGTTTGGAAGTACTGAAATGGGTGGCATCTTAAGCTGCGCGAGGAAAATCCGATCTGCTTGAATATAAAGAGCAGTCATACCCATCGGGGTTTTCCCGAGTCCTTTCTCCGTGTAGTCGAAGATCCCATTGGCTAGTTATCTAATATCGAACGCTGAGTTACACCACCTGAGCTTCTTGCAATTCAATTCAGCATCAACTCCTGTTGCTAACTGCAATAAATGGGTACTTTTTTTCTCCTTCGTATTCTTTTTTTTATAAATGGTGAAAAAGAGGAATGAAGAAAAATAAAATACGAGCTAAAATTGAACTTAATTCCTTAGTCTTCTATTCAATCACCTTTCTATTCGTTCATTATTTCCCCCTTTATTTATGTGAATATTACACATTCTGTATAGAAACTGAGGACTTTGCGTTTTTAAGAAGTATCAACAACGTTTTTATTATCGTGGAATTAAAACGTGGTATTATATTAACCGCTTGAATTCATTTAGAATAGGCTGGTTTGTTAACAAAAATGATTCCTCTGAATGCTTATGACTTTATTTAGGAATTATACTAATATTGGAAGAAATGTTGCATATTTTTTATGGATAAAAGACATAGTAAAGATCCACCATGCATTCTCACAAAAAGCTATAACCTTGAACTCAAAGTTAATAGATCTTTCTTTCAAGGACGGGTTGACCCTTACGTTAGCCTTTGGACTTAACACAATTTTTTTCGCCCGTTTGACTTTGGAACCGATAATGGGTGAGGGAAAAAGAGAAAAGGGAGTATGCAGAGTCGAGTGAAGAGTTCCAGTGTACGGAGGGTACAAAGACCTTAAAACGAACTGTCTTTTTTAAGATGATTTTGTAAATATTTGTTACATAATTGTGTTTCGTGTTGCAGTTGTGCAGTGTTGTCTTTGCAATTTTAATAAACATGGCAGCTAAACATGTGTTTTATTTTTGAGTGTGTGGCATGGCAGTAAACATGGCAGCTAAACATGTGTTTTATTTTGAGTAATAATTAGTTTGTATCCATGGAAAGCATTGAATCAAGACCACACTCATATCAGGCCCTAGCCTTTACTGGCATTTTCAAAATTCAGTGACATGCAGATATTAAAATGTATATAGAAATAAATATATATGCATATATATTATGTATATAGAAATAAACTCTACATATATCTTCTAGTAACTAGTAATATTTGTTCAAAGATTTGTAATAGTTTCTTCGAGGATTATTGTTACTGCGAGATTTTGTCTTTGTAGGAATAATGAGACAAGATTTTGTCTCATTATTACTGTCTAGCTGTTTCTTTATTCAATTTTTCCATCTATTTTTATACTGATGTTTACAAAATATGATGACACAATAACTAAACACAGTAGTGTGTCTGTAAAGTAATAGGACACTAAAATTGAATATCTGAATGGTTGATAGCATATAGTTAGCATATAGTCATATATCGAACTTCATTTTAATTTTTAAAATTTTTAAACCCCAAATTGAAAATAAAAGGTTATTTAAACGAGTGAATATATTACAATATGTTTTCCAGACATTTTAGCGTTTGCTTAGTATCCATCAGCTACTGTAAAGTTTTGTGAGTAAAAAATATTTTTCTGATAATCTAGAATAGTTTTTTTTTTCTCCTACTTTTTAAAATAGGTTTATTTTTTTCCCCAGAGAAAAGAATTCTTAAAAATGGTTTCGTATTTACCTAATTTTGTAAAATATAATCTCTTTTTGTCTCAAGCTTATTATAAGAGATTTAGCCTAGTCTTAGGTTGCACAGGATTATCTTAGAAAGTCTGTTAAAAACTTGGAAATGAAAAAAATCAAATTTCTATTTTTGGTGAAAAGGATTTCGAATTACCAATAAAATATTTATATTATAAACTTATAAAGTTTATAAATAGAAACTTATTTAAATGTTTTGTAAATACTTCATTAATTATTATTAACAATTCGCTCAAAATTCAAGAATATACATTTTAAAAATTACTAACGATTTGCAGCCAGTATTAAACTAATTCAAATAAATATAATATGTATGATATAATTTGCAAAAATAATAATAATAATAAAGTAAGATTGCTCAAATTCCATGGAAATATTGCAGTTTTACTGAAAGCTAAGAAACGACAATGAAGATATATTGGATAATATACCATTTTCAAAAGTCCGAAATACTAGAGGAATATTAAGGTGTTAACGTGACACGAATGAAAAATGGAGGTTTGCTTTCTCAATTTTGATCACAAAAAAAAAAAAAAAAAATGACAAGGAAAAGCATTTATCTGCTTTTACCCAATTCGACAAAATCGTTTTTACATTTCCGATAATACCTAATATCTTTGATAATGAAAAAAAAATTCAGAAAATTATACCAGACTAAAGACACTAACTATGGGCATGAGTAAACAAATAATTGCTGTTTCTGTATAATTATTTTACTTGACACTTCAATATTTATTAAAATATCAATTTCTTGGAGATGTTTTCTTGGTTTTCCTTAATAGAAGATGAATTGAATATAATAATTTAATATTCATTAGCCTTGGGTATGAAATAATTCAATATTCCCATCAAAGTTATTAACATAATGCGACGCAGAAGTTACAAAATTTTTTCTTAAATGAAATAATGAAAGATGTGCAAGCTTAATTTTAATATTTCTAGCATTATATTTATAATCACAAATTTGTGAGAAAAAAATATGCTTTAGTTAACAGAATTTTAAGGTTACGTGATTAATTTAATATGTACATTTCATAAACCTTCAAATATACAAATATCAATAATAAATGATTCCAAAACATTAATTTTTCAGTCTCTATATTACATTTTTAATATTTTAGATTTTATTATTTTAATTTTATCATATCTGCTTTAAATATTCAAATCTACTCAGCTTAATTTTTAATATCATTAACCAATTTGTTCTTAAATGTAATAAAGAAAAATTTACAAGCTTAATTTTAGTATTTCTCACGTTAGATTTACGATCACATATTTCTGAGAAAAAAATATTCTTTAGTTATCAGAATTTTAAGTTTAGGTGATTAATTTTACACGTACATTTAATATACCTTCAAATATAAAAATACTCAACAATAAATCAATAAAATAAATCAATAAATAATAAATCAAATCAATGGATATCAATAGTTTCAGTATTTCTCACATTATATTTACAATCACAAATTTCTGAATAAAAATATGCTTTTGTTATCAGCTTACGTGGTTAATTTAACATATACATTTGATATATCTTCAATAATAAATAATTACTAGAACATTACATTTTCTGTCTCTATATTATATTTTAATATCTTAAAGATTTTATTGTTTTAATTTCATATCTGCTTTAAATATTCAAATTTACACAATTTAATTTTTAATTTCATTAACCAATTTCCATAATTATTTTATTACATAACCAGTTTTACAATAAAATCGTAAAAATACAACAAATTTCTGTGTTTATTTTAAAAGTTTTTCTGGCATTAAACAAAGAAAGCATCTTAACTAATTCAAGCAAATTTTCCCTTGCTTAAAAGTTCAATAACTTCAGGAAAAAAATTTCAAACAGTACTTTCCAATACTTTCTTTTCCATCTCTAAGATGAACAACTCTGGAAATTCAAAAATATGACATTGTCACACAAGCTTCCATTTTCTAATATAGAAACTTTGATCACAGTTTACATCCCAGAATTGTTATCCCAAAATAAAAGAGACATGATCCTTTCATACGGAACGTCCGTCTTGGCAAACATACAACTGGAAAGGTATATTTACCATCTTCCCTAAAGCACAAAGCAAACTTTAATAGCAAGTCATCCACTGTTTGTCTAGAAGTAATACCCGATGTCCTTTTCTAGGATTTCTATTTGATTTTGGTTATTCCCTCATAAAATTTTCATTGTTTGGTAGAGGTTCTACAAGAGCATTCCAGTCCAATGATGATCTCGAAGCAAAATCGAGAAGATCTATTCAAAGTACCCGACTTTATCTGCCCATATTTAAACAGAATACTTGAGGTTTGCCTTTTCACCTAAGCCTCTTTTGATTTTTTGTTTTGCGGTACGTGTGCCGGATTTTATTCTGGAACTGAAATGTTTCCGGTACAATATTTCTTTGGCGCCTTAAATCCAAAAAGTAGGGATTCGCTTCTTTAGATGCATTGAGTTTTCAATGTTATTTTGCATCATTTTCTGAAGTTAATATTTAGCTCGAGGGTGTACAATTATTCATGGGAAAAAAAATTTCGCAGTTAAGATTCTCATTAAAATATAATTTTAATTTAACAATTCTGAATGGATAGAAGGAGTTTAGAATCCTAATGCATAGAATAGTCAGAGTTAGACGTTTAGAATAATTTAGAATAGTCAGAAGTTTATACCGTACTGCATTTTAAAGTATTTAGATATCAGTGTCTAAACCTATACAATTATTAAAATGCTTTAATGAAGATTACAAAAGTATGAAATAATAAAGATTCCTTCCATGAACAAGGTTAAATTTCTTTTTTAAATTGCTATGAGCTATCCACTATAGTCTAAAACAAAAAAAATTGTTTTAAAATTGAAAACTTTTAATTTCAAAACCACTTTTTCATCATAGCTCAGTAAATAATCTTAATCATGGAATGAAATTGATTTAACAAATGCCAAATTCCGGTTTTTCATGTAAATGTTTAAAATTTCTTTATGAACATTAAATTGCTTATTTCTGCACTTTAAAAAAATAGAAAAAAAAAATTGTGAATTTCTTATAGACTAATTTTGGTATAGTTTGGTTTATCGCTCTACGGTCCTTTTTTGCACACTTTAGGTTAATTAAACTGAGACCTACAGTTCAAGATGGATTCAGAACCACTAACTAACACCCATGCCACCGCCAGGATTCGAACCTGAAGCCTGTGGTTCCAAAGACCAGAGTGCTAGCCAAATGACCATCAGGCCGCTCTCGTCGATTGAGGTATCTAGCCCATTGAATGAGGAAATTTTCCCAATTTCGGAAAAGCACTTTTAGTTTCAATAATTTTATAAGACCGAATAAAATTTTTAAATATTTTATCTCAAT
Organism: Caerostris extrusa; assembly: GCA_021605095.1. Taxonomy (NCBI): domain Eukaryota; kingdom Metazoa; phylum Arthropoda; class Arachnida; order Araneae; family Araneidae; genus Caerostris; species Caerostris extrusa. The sequence continues at coordinate 62,453 of BPLR01003536.1, read as the reverse complement.
TTTTTTAAGTTTAATTTTAATGCTAATGCCTAAAAAAATTCATCCTCAAATTGTTTCACAATAATTAAAAGAATAAATAATTGTTTGGGTTTTTTTTTTCCGACTTTCATAATAATTGTTTGTTTTTAATTTCTTTCCTCTTCGGAAATAATTAAACAATGGCTAGAGCCCTCTTGGGGTATCGATTTGCATGAATATTCTGTCTCATTACTAACTAAATTATACAAAGACTCCTTCACTTAACGTTGTAGTACTGATTAGAAATTTAAATTGATCAGAAAAAGATTCTTTGTTGTTAAAATTAAAATATTGTAGAATTTTTTTTCTTATATGCTTTTAATAAATACGATGAGTGGTGAAACTTAAACTTAATTACCATTTTTATTCATATTTGATTAGGGCTGATATTATCATATATTTCAGTTTCAACTATTGATAGATTTCATTAATAGCCAGTGTGGGTAAGCATGCTAATAAGCATGTAGGGTAAAGTAAAGGGTAAGCATGCTAATAAAAACCCATTTATTATTTCATAAAAGATCAGATTTTTTATAACAAATTATAATAACGTATAGTTCATCAAGAAATATATATATATTACAGATTTTAGGCCTTTTTTGAAATGTTTTCATGGTAAGGCCTAACTAGCGTAATCATCCTGGTGCCCCCATGACTCAGGAGAGGGAGGCATGGATTATTTTAATTATTTTTTTAATATCATTGGAATCAATGACTACTAAAAGTTTTTAAAAAAGTAGAATTTAAGTATAAAAAAAAAATTTCCGGTCTTAAAGGGATAAAACATTATTTAATAGTTGCAAAAATAAAACTGTAGACTTGATGTATGCATCTGCATATAACCTTAAGTTATTGTAAACTTATTTTTTATTCAAAATTTTTATTCTTGAAATTATGTTTTTTGGAGCCTGATAGCCAAGTAACTATCACTCGGTACCATAGATGTTTGTTGTGGTTCGGAATCCACTTCAAACTATAGGTCCTAGTCTAATATGACTGCGTTGGGTCTAGGTCTGACATTCCTACCTCGCAAAACGAAAACATCTCATTTCTTGGAATCTGCCAGTAGTCAAACGGCCTTGGCTCAACATGGATTGTGTAGTGCCGGGGAATTAGTGAGAAATTAGGTTTTTATACCTTACACTATCAGTTTTTAACTGTGTATATCGTAAATCGGTAACAAAAAAATTTTTGATATTTTTTTTTTTTTATTTAAGATTGATTGAAATATATATCTTATTACAAAGTTCCTATTAGAAGTTCGTAAAATTTCAATATCATTAAGATATTGGAATAGAAATTTAATAATAATCTTTTACCAGTTTCTGGAAAATATTTTTACGCATATTTTTCTACGACTATTATGTCTGAAGTTTTATTTTATTATTGAAAAATAATAAGTTCCAAATAACATCTTGATTCAATGTAGTGAAATTTTGCATGAATGAATTAAATTAATAGTTTAATTCTACTCATTTCCTTTTGATTAGAATATTCAAGTTTTAATAGATGGTTTTATTTTGTTGTTTACAATGAAGGATAAATACTTTCCAGAAGAACCTTTTCAGGAAAATCAGCTCATAATAATTAAAACAATAACTTGAAAACTTAAAAGATCTATGTAATTGTGGTTTAGTAATTAGAGAAATATACAACAGTCTAGCATTTGAAATATCTTTTTTTTTTTTCATTCATATTTTTCTTAATTGTTCATATTTCCATTTCAATGCACTTTCAAAGTAATTTTAATCAAGTGAAATCTTAAATCATGAAGTTATGATTAATTGAAACGTAATTCAAAAAAAAAAGAATTTCATGTTCAAACCATATTTGGAAAGCATGCACTATACGGTTTACAAAAATAAAAACTACAACAAACGTCTTTATTCTTAGTTTTACTGTGCCGTATTTTCCTGGTTGCAATTATTGGTGTTCGCTTTGTTTATTCGAACATACCATGGAATCCTATTCGAGATCTTAAAGGATTCGTGACAGTTGCTGTTGAAAAGAAGAAAAGCAACTAGGAAGTGAGAGAAGAAACTCACAAATTTCACAAATACCAAAAAGAAGGGTTAGAAAACTTCAAAGTGTAAAAAGAAAAAAAAAAAGAAAACCTAAGTAACAAGGCAAGAAAAAGAAAAGCCGTGAATTAGTTCAAAGATTCTGGTTGTATTGCTTTTGCTACCGTTTCAAACTTGTCAAGACCCCTTCAAAGTTGTATTTTTCGTGTTTCTTGTTACACTCTTTTCGTAAGTCTATTGTTTTGCCGATTGACGTGTAGATGCTAGAAGAAGCTTTAATGAGAGACTGGGTTTTTCTTTCTTTGGTGCCTTCGAAACAGCAGGATACTTGAAGACAACAACAAAAAAAAAAAATGCAATGAAAAAATAAAAGAAAAAAGGATAAAATTCGTACTGTGGAACATACCCTCCTCTCTCTCTTCAATCCATCAGTTAGCTAAGGATTGGAGGAAGGGGTAATCAAGAAACACTTGACATCCCCCCCCCTAAAAAAAAGCTTCGTGTTTTGGCGAACTAAAAGTTAATGGCGCATTCTGTCACTGGGATCTCTACGACTCGTAATGCCTCATCAGGAAATAATTTTTTACTTTTCTTGCAGTTTATTCTTGATTGGATAATCTATTATTTACACAGTGGTTAATATTGTGCGGGGAAAAGAGAGCAATAAGAGAAACTGTTAGCAGTTGATTTGTTGCGACTCTGCCTAAAGTTATGACAACAAATAACAACAGAGGAATGATTAATTTAATTCCCAGCAATGGTTTTTACACGGAAAAAGAATTATAACCCAAATCACTGACAATGCAGTTTTAGTAGTGGGATTATTATTAATATTTTTGGTTTCAATGTGGTTTTGGCTCTTTGACCAGTAAAACCAGCAAAAAAAAAAAAAAAAAAAAAAAAAATACTGACCATTGATTAAAGTTGATAAACCTATTTCGATGGCTAACTTTTCCTAGGATAGTGGTTTGGTTTTGTCGCTGTACGGTCATTTATTGCGCACATTGGGCTAATTAGACCGGTACTTACAGTTTAACATGGATTTGGATTCCGAACCACTAACAAACATCCATGCAACAGCCAAGATTGGAACCCGTGGTACCAAATGTCAGTGTGCTAGCCAGTTGGTCATCTAGCAGCCTTAGGATAGTGGAAAGAAGTAATGCCTTCCATAGTAACTTTTTCATGAGTATGACAGAAAAGGGGAAAACTCCCATCATGCAGATTGACTATTGCTGCGAGACACAATCGTAACCTTCAGCTATTTTTTTCGTTTTACAAGGCAGTGACTTTAAAAGCACGCCACTAATGTATATTGAACTCTACTTTTCTCGGCCTCCTCTCTAGATTGTGATTTGCTACTAAGCCACATGTAGCCACAAGTTATTATTAAAGGGAAATTATATTATAATAAAAATAAATTTAGTTTCCTTAATTGTTGGACCTTATATAATAAAGTCCTAGGATTTTAAAATTAAAATTATGCACAATTTTTAAAAAATTACTGTGTAACACTATGTTTCTCAAACTTTTAAACTCGGAGCCCCTTTTGATAAGAGAAAATATCATCGACTCCTTGCCTCTTAATTTTTTTTTTTTTTTTTTTTTTGACAGTCATAAATCTGACATTGTAATCAGCTTTTATTTTGAATGAAGTAATATATAAATATATTTTTATTAGTAATAATGTGTTTAGAACATTGGACTTAAAATAATTATTTTAAATCAGTAGAATTTAATCAATACAAATATTGAAATGAAACAATAATCCACATAAAAAAAAAATTATAAAAATTCATATAAAAAGAATTTTTAAATTAAAACATCCTCTAATATTCAAACTAAGAACTTTATTTTAGAAATATTTAGTTTTTAATGATTTTAAGAATTTAATGATTAGTTTTAAGGAATTTGAAGAATTTAATTTTAGAAATGTTTAGTCTTTTAATAATGATGCTTCGACTTTCTACCTACCAATGCAGAAGAGTTAATGCAATTAACAAAAAATTAATTATATTTAATTTTTAATTAATTTAATTAATTTTTGATTATTATAAATTTTAATTAAGATATTTAATTTTCTATGACAAAAAAAAAATAGAAATATCTTTGTTCATATTTATGGAAACCTAACAAGACAACCCTTAAATTTATATTTTAATTAAATATCGAAAAGTCGAATTTAACGTTTCGAATAAGGAAACATTGTTTGCTGTTAATTTCAGCAGTTATTTGACATTGTTTCATAACTTCTATGCTAGGTAGAGTTTCATTTCGATTTAACTCTTCAGATAGCAAAAGTTTGATGTTAGCAGTTGATTTTAACGTCTGTTAAAAAAATTCATCTCTTTCGACAAGGGAAAGGTTGATTAGCATTTCACCCACAGTTGCGTTAAATTTACCAACAGATTATCAATGGATAAACAGATCAATTTTTTTATGCATAAATTTATGATTGTCATCCTTTCAAAATTTAAGTATAAAGAAATTAATTTATTCAAAACCATATTTGTTTTATCAATCTTTTTTTTTAAAAAAATTTCTATAATCTTTTTATAAATAAATCTTTTATTTTATTTAATTAATCAACATATTCATTGTGGTTAAAACATTTTTTAATAACAAATCTTTTCTAAAAATAATAACTGTTAATATAAAGTTTTAAGAATTAAATCAAAACGTTCTTATTTAATTATTTTTTAGTCCAATATATTGAATAATTAGAAAAATTTTATTTTCTGCATTTGAAAAAAAAAAAAATTAGTGCAATTGTTCGGCACAGAAAATATAACAAACAAACGTAATATTTCCTTTGGTAGGTCTACGATATTACAATTCAAACAAATGTTGACTGTACAGTATTCACGTACTTAACCAATCATTAATTAAAGACTGTTAAATTTAATAGTTAAAAATTAATCGTTAATTTATATTGCCATTAATAATTAACACAGCTAACGAAAATTTACAGTTTTTTTTTTCATCTCTAGTACGTATCTTTAATCAAGTAATTAAAATCAGTACTCAATAAATTTATATTTTAATTAAATATCAAAAAGCCATCTTAGATATTTTATGTTATTCCCAGAATTTTTCATGTTGCTTCTCTAGAACTCTAATTATCCAATTTAATAGTTGAAAACCCACATTCATTGTCTTCTATTCCTGAAATCTTAATATTTAGTTTCTCAAATACGCATTTCTGATTTTTCTTATTTAAATATTTTTTTTATTTTATTTGGTACAAATGTTTCTCTTTTCAAAAATACTCTGCGGCCTTTGTGCTTAAGAGTCCCACAGTTTGAGAAACATTAGTTAAAAAGTGAGAAACCAAAAAATTGTTTTCTTAATGCATTTTCAAAAAAAAAAAAAAAAAAAAAAAATACTTTTAATCTAATACTTAAAATCAGCGCGGGCTTACTTAGAAACTCAAAATTGGATTATCAAACTACTTTATTGGATTAGCTATTTTAGGGATCCAACTAAAGCTACCGGTAGCGTCTAGGAAATCAGCGTTTCAGAAAAACCATCTACTTGTAAATATAGTATCCAGGAAAAAGGCATTTCCTTGAAAATCCAATATACTTTGTAGTTACATGGATTAAATGTTTCTTTTATGCTGAACTTACATATTCCATTTAATTATAGTTTCAGATTTACAGTATGGTAATTTACATTAATTCAAATCTTTTGCCGTTTCAAGAAATCTTTTTTAATATATATGTAATTTTAGTATGAAGGAATTTATTATGGATCTATTAAAATGTCGAATAAATCTTAATCACATTTTCTTTTTCAGAAATACAAATGAAGGGTAAGAAATGTTAATAAAAATTTAGTATGATTGCAAAAATAATAGCGCTATCAGCAAATATTTCATGGATTTGGATTTATTTCTTACATTTTGTCACAAGTTGCATGTTTTTCATCCTATAGTATTTTAAATGCTGCTTTATTTTCTTTATTAATATCTCTTACTAATTTACATGAATTCTTTTCATTAGATCATACGACTTATAACACTACTTAAACTAAAAAAATTAACAAATTTTTGAAGTAGTCTATACAGCTAAATTCATGAATTTATTCATCTTCAGGATTTATAAAATAATTGATTTTTTATCAAAAAATTTTTTTGATAAACAATATTTATATGGTGTATCAAATAATTAGATTACTTATTTTTTAAGTGCTTATTATGCATCCAATTTTCTTAATGTAACATAGCATCGCATTCAGTTATGATAATTGTTTGAATTTCCATAATTAAATATCGTTTAAATTTATCACTGCAGTTTGATCGATTATAATATCAACAAAGAGAGGACTGTAAATTTTTGATGTGAAAGTAAATACAACTTAATGCATTTCAATTTTGAAAAATTGTGTTTTTTTCTGAAAATATATTTTCAAAGTTAAAATCTTTAAAAAAAAAAAAATGGGGTACTTAATTTTTTTTTTTTTTTATTTCTAGAATTTAAAAATTTGTGCATTCGTCTGATTAACTGAATGACTGCCACCAATGAAGTGAAGGGAAAATGTTCTTAGACAAAGTACGGTTACAGTTCTAGTGGTAAGAGTTCAAAAGAGTAACAAAAATGGCAAAAGTTCCAAAAGAGTTCTAGATATGTAATATTTTTGACAGTGACCCTCTAATTTATAAGAATATATACTAAGATTATAGAGTGCGCAACCTCCTTTGCGAAACCATTAAATGGATTTTCTGGACTATAGGTTTTCATAACCACCTTTGATAGACACGGAAATTTCTAGCCGAGGTTTCTTTTTTCTTATCACTTTTAATCACCACGTTATTCCAAAGGCCGTGCTGGAGTGGAACATTCCAGAAGTCGTGTTACACTGCATCCCCCCTGTGGCGTTGTTATTTTTTAATCTAATAATACCTAAACTAAAAGAGATTCTTTCACTAACACTCAATTCATTAAAATATACTAAAATACCACAATAGCCATTAATAATAATTTACCAACAAATCATGACTCCTCAGATGAAATACAAAAGGAATCTCCAAAATAATGAATCTCAATAAATTTCTTAGATCATCTCGATACAACACATTAACTAATAAGGTTCGAAAGCCTTCAAGGTTTATAATTTAGAAGAAAATACACATTTATATTAGATAAAAATTAGAATTCATTTTATTTAAATAAAATATAAGTTTAAATTTTGAAATGTAGTGAAATGAGTACATTCAAGGAATATTACTGATTTTGAATAGTGGTTAACTGCAATTAAGAAATTCATCTCCATATAATAAATGCAGTAGACAGCACTGCTGTCGTATGACTAAAGTTAAACATCTTCAAAAGCAACTTCAAAAAAAAAAAAATGCATTGATACAAAATGACAACATAAGCAATGGGCAAATTTGTCAACAGACTTCTCAAAATATGTTTTATAAGGAATGATAGAAAAAAAAAAAGCCGACGAAAAACGAAGAAATAAGACGAATAGAATTGTTATATAAATATATTTTGTGTTAAAAATATATATATCTTAAAACAAAATATATTTATATAACAATATTCTAATCTTATTGAATGTTACAATAGGATTAGAATTGACCACAATAGTCGACTCCGTCTCTTCAACTAATGTCCATCTATGTTTTGATTTTGATGTCTATTTGGATTCCGTCTCTGCAACTAGCTCCTCTCTTCTTTAAACAAATTGCATAGTGGTTATGATCTTGATCTTTTTTATCACTCTTTTTCGATGTCGTGTTCACTTTTTTTTTTTTCCTCAGATCTCCCACCTTTCTTTCATTATTGGCTGGATTTCACCTTAAAATCCACCCAGAAGCTATATGCTTTTTTCCGTTGATATCGACATAATCAGACCAAGCAGTGCGGTTAGTTTTTTTGGAAGTCAGGAAACATCTCCCACACAAGAGACATTTCACAAAACATTTGCATAAACACGGATTAACACACCACTATCACACAAACAGTTTAATTCCTTTTACGCCAATTCACCTCGATCAACAAATAAACAAACAATCGATCAACAAATAAACAACAGGACAAACATCCTCTCCCAGCTGCATTGCAATGCAATCTCTCACCACCAATACTTCCACAATCAGAAAGCCGCTAACTAAAAGATCAAAGAGAAACAGCAAATATTTTATTTTTGGTAAAAACAACCTGGCCATCTGTGATCACAACATGGCTGTAACGAGAAACTAGCCTAAAGTGAGAAAAAAAGATGGCCGTAGAACGATAAACTAAACCAAACCCTCGAACCCAACAAAAGGGTTTTCTAAACTATTGATTTTCATGGTCATCCTAGCATAGACACAGAAAATTTCTCACCGAAAATCAATTTATTAACCAGGACATTCCATTCCCATCTTAGATAATAAAAGTAAGTTAAAATTGAAAACCTAAATATAATTTCAAACCTAATGTCCGACTGGTTACCCAGTAATAATAAGCACAGTTAGAGTGCAGGAGGGCTGAGCTTAAAATCGTCTGATGGCATCCTTTGCAGTCAGTGCTTTCAGAAACTATGGCGACTCTTAGACAGTATGTATAAACGTCTCGTATAGGCCGTAAGGCTACAAGGTGGGGTTTTCCAAATTTCTCTGCTGTACTACATGCAAATTCAGGACATATAATTATAAAAGTCCTCTTTTCATCACCGGGGTACAACGTAGACCTACCTCCTCGTGTACCCTGGGCAACATTTTTATAAAGCTAACTGGTCTACTACTTTTGGCATGCGATCTCACAGCCAATCATCTAAGTACTTAAGGGCTGTAAACTCATCGGACTTTTTAGAGCAATAGAACAAAAGGGTAATTCTCCAGTGGATACCTAGGCGAAATGGTGGCCAACTGGCTAGCGCTCTGGCCTTTGGTATCACAGGCTTGAATCCTGGCGGTGGTATGAATATTTGTTAGTGGTTCGGAATCCACTTTAAACTGTAGGTCTCAGTCTGGTTAGCCCTCGTGTGCACAAGATGACCGTAGAGCGACAAACCAAACCAGTAGATAACTAGCCATTGCGGTTTCTACGGTAACGAGTATGCTGGATTTCCTTGCTCGAAAGGGCCCTGAATTGCTTCCACCAAATTATTCTGAAATGCCATATTATTGCGTAAAACTATATATAAAAAGTGACAAGGAGGATATTTTTAGAGCTACGGGAGAGAATAAAGTGTAAGAATAGGAATGAGACAGAGCTAGATACAATACTAGACATGCCTCGCCGAAATGCAGTAGCTCTTTTCAGACATATAACTGTCTGGGTGAAAATTTATATCATATAGGTGTATATGACCATCTCTACTGTCATCTTTGTGGCTTGAAAGAGCCTATGAATAGAAAAAACACCTGCCATATTGCAAAAACACTCCATGGAACTGACTCCGAGATTGCAAGATATTTGGGTGCCAGAGAGCTCTTGAGGCGATGGCTTCGGTCTTTACTTCTACTCTGTTTTGATGGATTTTTTTTTTTTTTTTTTTTTTTTTTTGCTGTTATTTTTTTCTTTCTTTGTTGTATTTGTTTATATGTATGTACTCCCGCCATTGGAAATAAAAATAAAATATCTTTTCGTCACCCGTAGATTGTGAAAAATTCATAAATGGAGCACGTAGCCCACCAGAGTGCAGCAGAAAAAAAAATTAAAATTCTGTTTAAAACAACAAGAAATGCAGTCATTTATCTATGGAATAAATAATTAATATATATGAGGTCTATTAATGCATCTAATTAAAATTTATGATTTAAATATTTAAATCCCATGAAAAATATTATTATTTCAAAGAATTCATTATAACGAATATAAATTGGAATTTTAGAAGTATTCCCCGAATGATAAAATGCGTTTGTGAATAATCAATAATAAAATAACTAAAATAGCTGTGTAAATCTTTTAATGGATTTTTCTGAACATTCGGTTTAAAATGTGAAAAATTTTACTTCTTTTGAATTTGTTAAGTTCCAATTCTAGGAATTTCCTTGTTTACTAACCGATTAAATTCAAATACTATTCGATAAAAATACAGAAATGCTTTAGAATTGTGAGTTCTTTTTTTGTTATTCTTTTTCCTAGAAAAGCTTTTAAATTAATTGAAAAATAAGTCGAAAACATTATAAATATTCAAAAATTCAAATATTCGAGATTCAATATTCTCAAGAGACAAAATCCAGAATATCTCGCAAGCAGATTGGATGTAAAACTCTTTTTATTCCAAAGATTATCAGTTTAAATGTTTGTTAGGAATTTGTACGTTTGCGATGTAAAATTTGTATATCAACATATGTTTATAAATGTTAAATCAGAAAAATAGTGAAATTTGAAATTAAACTGTGATTTTTAGAAATACTTAATAAAAATTAACTATGATCTTGTAGTTTAAATTCTATTTTCATCTTTTCTGCAATAACAGAAAATCAAAAAGAAATTGTACACATCAAATACTGGGCAGTTTATAAAGCAATATATGCAGTAAATATACGAGAACGTACTATATCTTATATTTCGTTCATGATTTGATGTATTTTTAACATTTTTAAACTAATAGTTGTATTAACATCGCAAATTACCTTTTTTTTTCATTACGATTTATTCATTAATCATTAACAATGGGATAAAATTTTTCGAGAAAAATTATTGTATCATGATGTAGTCCATTTTGAAAATTTACATATCCACACTACCAGAAGTGTAATTAATGTTTCATATTCATTTTGAAAATTTCAACGATTTTTATTTTAAATTTAAATATTTGTGTTGGCTCATAAATATAATCTACTAGCAGGAGAGCCAAAAATGTTTTGAATAAAAGTCAAGGAAATTTTTTAAATTAATTTTAATGATAAAATCATTGATTTTACACTGGTCCGTTTTTAAAAAATTTCTTTATATTTTAATAATAATAAAATTAGAATAGAAAAATTATACATCTATATTTTAATTCAGGGTACATATTATTGCTTACATATTAAATGATGTTATTTATCTAAACTAATATTTGAAAATTAAAATTCGTTATTTTTTTAAAAATAAATTCCAATTTTCTTATCTCATCTCAGCCTGCTAGCCAAATGGCTAGCGCTCTGGTCATTGGTACCACAGACTTCAGGTTCGAATTCTGGGCGTGGCATGGATGTTTGTTTATGGTTCGGAATCCATGTTAAACTGTAGGTCCCGGTCAATTAGCCTGAAGGGGGAAAATTATCGTACCGTGATAAACTAATATTAAGTGATATTATAAAATAATCGGCATGCAATTGGATAAAAACAGGTTTGATTTTCAACTATAGAGTAATTATTAGTAGTCCAGGTCTAATTTGCCTAAAGTGTTGCACAAAATGACCATAGAGTGACAAACCGAATCCCCATCGATAGTCTTCGTGGTCTACTAATGTGTGACACGAAAGGATATAATGGAATGACGCCTTCCAACAATATTTTCAAATATAATTTGTAGATTTTCAGATGCATATGAATATTGTATTAGATAAAACACGAAAAATACTCTCAGGCATCCAGTCTGACGATATGAGGGCGCTTACTCTCGCTGTCAGCTCTTCTCGTTTTTAAAAAGTAGTTGCAAGAATGCAACCAATGAATTGATTTCTCATCACGCTAGCTGAACGTGTTAATCACTAAATTACTTGGCGAGGGAGGAATCGAAATTACTTTAGCGATAATTACTTTGATAGGTATTATCAAATTCTTTCTGTTGATGTTTCGTATCCCACTTGGTAGACAGTAACATCTTGACCAAGCCCACGAACCCAAGTGGTCTCATGTTTGAAGGAAAAGGGAAGCTTCTGTGGTGGAGCACCCGTAGGTAAAAGTCTGACTTGGCTTTGTGACGTTAACTTTTTACGGGGTGGGGTTGTCAGTCAGACTATTCCCAAAAGTCATACTAGGCCGGGGTCTATGGCTTAAAGTGGATTCTGAACCAATACAAGCATCCATGGCACCACCGGGAATGGAGCCGAAACCTGTGGCACAAAGAGTCACAGAGTTAGTCACTCGGCAAATCAGGCCCACAAATTCCTTCTGCAATAAATATTAATTTAAATATTGAATTAAATGTAACGAAACTTGTAAAAACCTTTGGCGTGAATCCATACATCAATGACTCAATTTTTTTTTTTTTTTTTTAAAAATAATGAAAACTATTGTTGGTAAAAGGCATCCAATCTTCAGGCAAAAACATTATACATATTTTGTAGTATTAATTGAAGCATAAAGACTATTTAACATCATATTTTTCACTTCCCCAAGAACATACTAACAACCTAATTTAGCATTATTTATTTATTTATTCACTACACATTCTTTCAATCACCAACAATATACACCAGCAATTCGGCCCATCGCATTAGAAAGAAATATATCGCCTTCTCCGACACCAGCAAATAAAAATAGAAAGTCAGAGGAAGAATAAATAAAAATAGGAAAAGAAATGCCCATGAAACATCTTTATAGCGAAATAAGAATTCAAAATATAGCTCCAAAACAACTTCTGGCATCAATCATTGTCTGCGAAGGCGTCCTTCAGCCTGGATTATCCCTATTCTAGACGCATTGCACCATGGGATTAAACGAGTGGGGTGAGGGGGCGATAATTGAATCTCACATTTGCAGAATGAAAGAAGAAAGGTGTCGCCAATCATCGACCCCTGTTCAAAGGAGTCACTGAATTTCTATCCAGTCGCAATTTGCTACAGGATGTAAGCAAATTTCTCATTTGCGGTGTCTTGCTGAGCGACTGACTTCCCACAAATAAAAGCCATATCTGGAATATGTAGGGTAGGGATGGCTATAAGAAACGGAAATCCGTCTTACGTCATGTAGTCTTTGAAAAGCAGAAGCTGGAGTCTTGCGTTTTTTCGCTTAAATGAGAAAAGGAAATAAATACTCCATGAAAATTGCTGTGTTTACATCCTATTGAGTTATGCATGTAAAAATGGTACATTTTCCAAAGAGAAATTTAAGATTATGGAATAAAACATGGTCATTGTAATTGATGACTAATGATTTTTAATTCTGTAATAAAATAAAATTCATTGGGATAAAGTTTTTGTAGATTGTATAAATTTAGTTTTCCATAGTCAGTGGGAACGAAGTATCGATGCTTCGAAGAAAGATTTTACAGTGTCAACTAATTACTGTAACTTGGAATGTCAAACTAATGTGCTCTATGGTAATATGTTCTTGTTGTTTCTTATCCCACTTGGTAGACAGCGACATCTAGACCATGCCCACGAACCCCTGTGGTCTCATGGTTGAAGGAAAAGGGGGCATCTTCTGTTATGGTGGAGTACCCGTAGGTAGAAGTCCGACTTGGCTCCATGACGCTGGATTTTTGCGGGGTAGGCGCTGTCCGCCCTACTCCCCACAGTCATATTAGACCGGGACGTACTGCTTAAAATGGATTCTGAACATCTGCAAACATCTATGGCACCAGCGCGACTCGAACCCGAAACCTGTGGCACCGAGCGCTAATCACTCGGCCATCAGGCCCACAAATTCTGTCTTATGAAATAAATCTTAATTTGAATATTAAGTTAAATGTAACGAAACTTGTAAAAACTTTTGCGCGAACCCATACATCATCGACTCATCAATTTTTTTTTTAATAAAAATAATGAAAAACTATTGTTGGAAAAAAGCATCCAATCTTCCGCCAAAAACATTCTATATATTTTGTAGGATTACTTTAAGCACTTTATTTAATATCTTCTCCAAAAACATACCAAGAACCTAATTTAGCATTATTTATTTATTTATTCACTACATATTCTTTCAATCACCAACAATCCACACAAGCAATTCGACCCATCGCATTAGCAAGAAATATATCGCCTTCTTCCGACACCAACAAAAAAAAAAAAAGTAGAAAGTCAGCGGAAGAATATACAAAAATAAAAATGGCCAAGAAACATCTTTTTATAGCGAAATAAGAATTCAAAATATGGCCCCAAAACAACTTTTGACATCAATCATTGTCTGCGAAGGCGTCCTTCAGCCTGGATTATCCATATTCTAGACGCATTGCACTATGGAATTAAACGAGGGGGGGGAGATAATTGAATCTCACATTTGCAGAATGAAAGAAGAAAGGTGTCGCCAATCATCGACCATGCTCAAAGGAGTCACTGAATTTCTATCCAGTCGCAATTTGCTACAGGATGTAAGCAAATTTCTCATTTGCGGTGTTTTGCTGAGCGACTGACTTCCCACAAATAAAAGCTATCTCTGGAATATGTGGGGTAGGGATGGTTATAAGAAACAGAAATCCGTCTTACGTCATGTATTCTTTTGAAAAGCAGAAGCAGGAGTCTTGGGTTTTTTCACTTAAGTAAGAAAGGAGGAAAAAAAAGAAATACCCCACGAAAATTGCTGTGCTTACATCTATTGAGTTGTGTATGTAAAAATGGTACATTTATCAAAGAGAGAATTTAAGATTATGGAAAAAAACATGGTCACTGTAATTGATCACTAATGATTTTTAAGTCTGCATTAAAATATAATTCATTCTGATTAACTTTTTGTAGATTGAATCAATTTAGATTTCCATAGTCAGTGGTTAAAGTTTCATTGAGAATGAAGTATCGATGCTTCGAAGATAGATCTTACAGTGCCGTCTAATTACAGAAACTTGAAATGTCGAACTAACATGCTCTGTGGTAATAAGTTCTTGTTGTTTCTTATCCCACTTGGTAGACAGCGACATCTACACAAAACCCTCAATACCTTGTGGTCTTATGGTTTGAAGGAAAAGAGGGCATCTTCTGTGGTGGGGAAGCACCCATAGGTAGAAGTCTGACATGGCTCCGTGACGCTGGCTTTTTTACGGGGTAGGGTTGTCAGCCCTTCTCGCAACAGTCATATTAGACCGGGGCCTACTGCTTAAAGTGGATTCTGAACCTGTACAAATATCCATGGCCTCGCCGGGAATCAAATCAGAAATTTGTGGTAAAATGCATCCAATTTTCAGGCAAAAACATCCTAGAATTATAGGATTAATTTAATCATAAATGCTACTAACTTCAAATTTTTTCAGTTTACCAACAACATACTAACAACCTAATTTAGCATTTATTTATTGATTTATTCACTACATATTCTTTCAATCACTAACATTCTACATCAGCAATTCGGCCCATCGCATTAGAAAGAAATATATCGCCTTCTCCGACACATTTGCGTGACATTAACATTTTATATCAACATTTTGCGTGAATCCATACATCAATGGCGGTTAGGTATATATATATATATATATATATATATATATATTTATATTTATTTTTTTATTTATTTATTATTTTTTTTTTTTGAATGAAAATAATGAAAACTATTGATGGCAAAAATGCCTCCAATCGTCAGGCAAAAACATTCTATATATTTTTTAGTATTAATTTAAGCATAAAAGCTACTTAACTTCATATTTTTTCAGTTCACCAAGAACATACTAAAAACTTAATTTGACATTTATTTATTTACTCACTACATATTCTTTCAATCACCAATATTCTACACCAGCAATTCGGCCCGTCGCATTAGAAAGAAATATATCGCCTTTTCCGACCCAACAAATAAAAAAAGTAGAAAGTCAGCGAAAGAATAAACAAAAATAGAAAAAATGCCCAAGAAACATCTTTATAGCGAAATAAGAATTCAAAATATCGCCCCAAAACAACTTCTGACATCAATCATTGTCTGCGAAGGCGTCCTTCAGCCTGGATTATCCTATTCTAGACGCATTGCACCATGGGATTAAACGAGTGGGGGATGGGGGCGATAATTGAATCTCACATTTGCAGAATGAAAGAAGAAAGGTGTCGCCAATCATCGACCATGCTCAAAGGGAGTCACTGAATTTCTATCCAGTCGCAATTTGCTACAGGATGTAAGCAAATTTCTCATTTGCGGTGTCTTGCTGAGCGACTGATTTCCCACAAATAAAAGCTATCTCTGGGATATGTGGGGTAGGGATGGTTATAAGAAACGGAAATCCGTCTTACGTCATGTAGTCTTTTGAAAAGCAGAAGCAGGAGTCTTGGGTTTTTTCGCTTAAATAAGAAATGAGGAAAGAAATAAATACTCCACCAAAATTGCTGTGCTTAGATCTATGAGTTGTGTATGTGAAAATGGTATATTTTCCAAAAGAAATTTAACATTATGGAATAAAACATGGTCACTGTAATAGATTGTATAATATTTTTGATTCTGCATTAAAATAAAATTTATTGGAATTAACTTTTTGTAGATTCATAGTCATTTGTTAAAGTGTCAATGAGAACGAAGTATTGATGCTTAGAAGGAAGATTTTACAATGTCACCTAATTACTGTAACATGAAATTTCAAACAAACGTTGTCTATGGTAATAAGTTCTTGTTGTTCCTAATCCCACTTGGTAGACAGCGCCATCTAGACCAAGCCCACGAACCCTTGTGGTCTCATGGTTGAAGGAAAAGGGGACATCTTCTGTTGTGGTGGAGCACCCATAGGTAGAAGTCTCACTTGGCTTCGTGACGCTGGCTTTTTTTTTTACGGTAGTAGGGTTGTCAGTCCTACTCCCAACAATCAGATTAGACCAGGAACTAAACTTAAAATGTCAAACTAACATGTTCTATGGAATAGGTTCTTGTTGTTTCTTGCTACTAAAAATTTTCTTTTTATCATTTCTTCCTTGAGTAAAAATGAATAGAGAAATTTGAGAACCAATCAGGTAAATCTTTTTTCCTCTACAATTTCAAATTTCTTGGAAAGCAAGGCTTTACTACTATTTTTAAGTAAGGAACGTTTTTCTTTCAACTTCTCCCCCCTCCATCACTTTAAAAGTCGTGTTTTTTAAAGACTTTCAGAGTTATGTTAGAAAATAATTTGTTAAATATTAAAAAAATATTTTATTCTATGAAACCTAATACTATTGCAATTAAGAGAGTAGGATTTTTTTCCAATACTGTGGTGCCTGGATACAATAGAGAGTTTTTGCATGCAATTAAGGCCTCGCTTATCGTCTATTCCGTTATTTTTTCCCTTGCGTTCCTGCGTTTTGGATACTATTAGAATACTGTAATTTTTATTTCGTCCGTTACGAATTAGCATCAAATAATTTTTTTATACAGTAGAACCTCTTTAAGTCGAACCTCGATAAGTCGAAAACCTCCATAACTCGAAAAAATTTTTGTTCCCTTCCCTTCAAGCCCCAAAACCTCCATTACTCGAAATTTCAACCCTCTATATGTCGAAATAATTGGTTAATCCCGACAAGCCATTTTGGTATATATTTTCCTCCGTAACTCGAAAAAAAAAAATTGGACCTCTGTATCTCGAACATTAGCAATGTTCGATTTTACAACCATTGCAACTCGATCATTTGAAACTAATTACCTCAATAGCTCGAAGAAAAATAATGTACCGACTTTAAGGATTTGCCGACAATGCACGTCCTTTTTTTCTTAGAAAACAATGTATGAGTATACATTAAATAGAATAACCAATTCTATGAAATATTCTTATTACAACTCTTATTGTTGCTATTGATTTCATTTGAACTCTAGCGATAGATAGAGAACGAACGAATTATCTAAAGCAAATAAATAAATAATTGATTTTTTTAATACATAATATTTTTAATTTTAAGGTTCTTTCGGAATTATTTTGATTTTTTTATTGTAGTACATAATATAACTTTTTTAAGTTGCAAATAAACATGTTTATTGCCTCTGTAACTTGAATTTTTATTTATTTTACCTCTCTAACTCAAAATAAGTCAGAAAGAATCTAAACCTCTACAAGTCGAATATTTCCTTACAAAATCCGCGTAAGTCGAAATCCTCCATAAGTCGAAAACTCTATAACTCGAATTATTTCGCGTCTCCCTTAAAGTTCGACTTAGAGAGGTTCTACTGTACAAAGTATACTAATTTCTTTATACGCACAAATGCCAGTGTATAATCATCAATGAACCACTAAAACAAGTTCTCCAGTATTTTTTTTTTTTTTTTTTTGTATTAAAAATAATCCATCATGTAGTTTTATTATTTTATATAACTACATTTAAGGTTAATCAATTCTAAAATTGCCATGATGAACTTTTAAATTTATTTTAAACACAGCAGCTACAAATGAAAGCAGCTAAAAACATTGGAACCAATTATAACAAATCAACAACAGATAGAATTGTTTTTTCCAAACATATAATAAGCTATTGCTACATAATTTTTTATTCTATTTTATGCATTAATACTTTCAGAATGCAATCGCGAAAAAAAAACACTTTTAAAAATAGGCAGAATCATTTATAAGAATAAAAATTGTAATTGTTCTTAAAAGAAAAATAATTAAAAATCGTATAAAAACAAAAATTATTTATAATATATATTAGAAGAATGATAATTATGGCATTCAGTTTGGTACTTTTGCGAACCAGTAAAGTTTCAGTTTCGGAAACACCGTCCAAATAGTGGATTTAAACAAACATAGTAAACAAAAACTTTTTTTTTTTTTATTTGAGGAGCAGCGGTAAATTGAAGACGCTTGAGCAATGGATAGAATAATAACCGGGTAAGAATTACCAACGTATTCTGTTATTGAAAAACTCTCTAATGTCCATATGAAGGTTACTTTGTAATTTATTTATTTATTTATTACGAAGGATTCGGAAATGCGTTAAAAGGATAATCTATGGAATGTTTAACTCGACTTATGAAATTTTCATGAAACTTTTGATCTTGAAATATGATTTTTTGGGGTGATACATTTTTGTTTTGATTTATAAATCAAAATTTGCACTCAGGGCTTTCAAGAACGTGAAGATTCAATGGAGATTGTGACAACATTTATAAGCATTTCGCTTTTACATTCAGTCTGCATGAAAACAATTCCATCCTTTCATTACCTGTTGATTTTTATTTGTAATATACATAAGTGACAACAGAATACATAAAATATATAGCTCATACTTTAAGCTTTCAACTGTGTATGCATCCAAATGTATCGGCCATTTGCAATTTGTTTATCTTTATGAGACAAGGCGTATTATTTAATTACTTTAATGCTTAGCTACCACTATCATTAGTTTCTAAAATGCTTTGAAATTTTAAATCTGGACATATTATATGCCCCATTTTCACTTGGACAAAATGGTTCATGAAATAGCCTACTTGATGGCCTAAGCTATTAAGTTGGTCATAGTCTATTTGAAATTGATAAATAAATATGTTTTTACAACGGTAAATCAAGTTTCGGGATAGGAACTGCTGTAAAAAAAGAACATCGAATTAATCTAATTCATTAGTCGAGGTATTACAATCTTATTTTTACTGAAAACTCTTCTTTAAATGTATATATAGCCTATACAACAATAGCTATGTTACCTGTGAGAATCAATATAAAATTGAGCAGTCTTTATGTTGTCACATTTTGCCAGAAAACTCTGAACCTCAGATATCTTAAAAACCTGGGAAAAAAGAAATTGTTGTTTGGTTGGAATGTCTTGAGTAATTCTTCTTGTTCATCTAACCTGTCACCATTAGATTTCCACTAATCCAATTTTCTTCAAAATTCCTTCAACGGAAAACATTTTACTTCTTTTGAGGCTTTCAGAAAACACCTTGACAAATTTTTCGTTCAGAAAGCTGGGACGTTTTTGAGATTAAGATCTTTAATTTGTCTGAAAGAAGAAACAAAATTTTAAATCACAATGACATATAGATCTTTCTATGGGCGGCATTTTTAATTCGACCTTTTAGCCATGAATCAAAATCAAGATTAAGAGATGATGATGAATTGCAGAACGTCTTTTATAAAACTTAATAAATATTTCCATAATTTTTTAGCATAATTAATTAATACCAGATTTTTATTCCTTCATCTAATGCATGGAATAAGAATAAAAATACTAACATATATTTTATACTTCCATGATACTAAATGTGATTGAAACTTAGGTTCTTTTGCTGATAATTATGTTTTAAACATATGACAAATATTTTAATAATAATCGAAAGAACTGAATGATACAAAGTTTCAAATTTAAATAAATTGGATGAAAAATTGCGAAATGTCTTTTATAAAACTTAATAAATATTTCCATAATTTTTTTTAACTTAATTAATTAATACTAGGTTTCTTTATTTCTCATCTAATACATGGAATAAGAATAAGAATAAGAATACTAATTTCCATTTTATACTAATTCACGATTCTAAATCACGATTGAATGTTGCATTCTTTTTGCTGACAATTATATTCTAAGCTTATGATAAAAATTTTAATGCCTTAGAGTTCATAATAAACAGAACACTTGAATGACACAAACTTCCAAAAATTTAAACAAATTAGAGTTGCAAGCGAAATTCTTTTCCAAGAATTCTCCACACGAAAATTATTCGATGGGACAGAACTCCATCTCAATTCGTGTCCCTCAGAAAAGAAAAACAGCTGTTGTGAGTTACAAAAGCGAAACGAAGAAGCTTACATGCTAAATCTGATAAGCTGAAGAAAGCGTTCTTTGGAATACAAAAAAATCAGACATTTGTTACAAAATCCAAGAGAATTCCCAACACGTATTAAATTCTAGAGCACTTACTTAAACCGAGGTAGAAAAGTCTCTCTCTTCTCATACTTTTTTTCCGGTTCTTTCTATCTCTCACGGCTGCATTACAATCGCAAGCTTTTCTTCTCGAATCTTCAGCTGTTGTGAGATAATGTCACATCAAAGAATCACAGACACATTTAAAGTTTAATTCGGCAGTTTTTATGATATTCTTCCTGTTAACAGCAAACACAACATCTATAAAATTTTATAAATCCTTCCATAATTTCGTAAACTTAATTAATCGAAACTAGTTTTTATTCCTTCATCTAATGCATGGAATAAGAATAAGAATACTAATTTCCATGTTATACTTCCATGATTCTAAATCTTGATTGAATATTACATTCTTTTGCTAACAGTTGTTTTTTAAACATGTGATAAAATATTAATGCATACAGTTCATAATAAACGAAACACCTGATCGATACGAAGTTCTCAAAATTTTAACAAATTAGAAATGCAAGCAAAATTCTTTTGAAGAATTCTCTCACTGAAATTATTCGATGGGACAGAACTCCATCTCAATTCGTGTCCCTCCGAAAAAGAAAGCAGCTGTTGTGAGTTACAAAAGCGAAACGAAGAAGCTTACATGCTAAATCTGATAAGCTGAAGAAAGCGTTCTTTGGAATACAAAAAATCAGACATTTGTTACAAAATCCAAGAGAATTCCCAACACGTATTAAATTCTAGAGCACTTATTGACTAACCGAGGTAGAAAAGTCTCTCCCTTCGGATACTTTTTTTCCGCGTCTTTCTTCTATCTCTTACGGCTGCATTACAATCGCAAGATTTTCTTCTCGGAATTTTTCACTTGGCTGGAGACAATTGTGATTACGAGGACGATCGTTTATGGGACTCCCCTCCCTATCCAGCCCCTCCCTCTTCTAACTGGGGTGGAATTTTTCTTCTCTTCAGAAAGTATGCCATACGTATTTCAAATTTTTATTTGGTTGAAATTAAGCTGCTTTATATCTAGTTTCTACATTATCTAATTATTCGTGACAATGCAGAAGAAAAAGCAATTTAAATTTTTCAAATGGATGAATTAATTGATCCTTTTTCACAATTTGAATAAACAAAGCATTTTTCATTTTTATCCATGGTGCTTTTTTCGAATGCCGTACGCTTTGAGTTAAGTGATACTTTTACTAGAAGTAGCAGATCCAATGTTACCCATGGAAATCATACACTTATCATATTGTTCTACCGCAATTTTGAACAAACCTTTAAATAAAGCACCTTTCATATTTTCCTTTCCTCTACTTAAGATGAATATTCCATCTTATATATTTAGTTTATCCAAACCTGTCATAGGCACGGTCAAGTAAATTGCATTACAATATACTCTATATAAACAAGTAATGTTACATCAAAGTATCACAGCCACATTTTAAAGATTAATTCAGCAATTGTTTTTGTGATATTCTTTCTGTTAACAGCAAACACAAAATCTATAAAATTTTATAAATCCTTCCATAATTTTGTAAACATAATTCATCGAAACTAGTTTTTTTATTCAACATCTAATGCATGGAATAAGAATACTAACTTCCATGATTCTAAATCTTGATTGAATAATACATTCTTTTTGCTAACAATTGTTATTTAAACATATGATAAAATGTTTAATTCCTAACAGTTCATAATAAGCAAAACACTGAATGATACAAAGTTCCAAAAAAAAAATTTAAACAAATTAGAAATACAAGCAAAATTCTTTTCCAAGAATTCTCTGACGGAAATTATCGAAGGGACAGAACTGCATCTCAATTCCTGTCCCTCCGAAAAGAAAACAGCTGTTGTGAGTTACAAAAGCGAAATGAAGAAGCTTACATGCTAAATCATGATAAGCTGAAGAAAGCGTTCTTTGGAATACAAAAAATCAGACATTTGTTACAAAATCCAAGAGAATTCCCAACACGTATTAAATTCTAGAGCACTTATTGACTAACCGAGGTAGAAAAGTCTCTCTCTTCTCATACTTTTTTTCCGGTTCTTTCTATCTCTCTCACGGCTGCATTACAATCGCAAGCTTTTCTTCGAAATTTTTCACTTGGCTGGAGACAATTGTGATTACGAGGACGATCGTTCATGGGACTCCCTCCCCCGACCCCAGCCCCTCCCTCTTTCTATCAAGGGTGGAATTTTTTCTTCCGTTCGGAAAGTATTCCATGCGTATTTCAAATTTTTATTTGGTTGAAATTAAGCTTCTTTATATCTAGCTTCTGCATTATCTAATTATTCATGATAGTACAGAAAAAAGCAATTTAAATTTTTCAAATGGTTGAATTAATTTATCATTTTTTTACAATTTGAATGAACGAAGCTTATTTTTTTTATCCCTGATGCTGTTTTCGAATCCTTCCCGCTTTTAGTTAATTGAATTTTTACTAGAACGGCTGCGATGTAGCAGATACAATGTTACCCAGGGGGATGATACACTGCGTCATATTGTTCCCCGCAATTGTGAACGAACCCTCTGAGAGAAGCGCCCTTCATACATTCCTTCCCTGTATTTCAGTTGGATATACCAGCTTATATATTTAGCTTTTATCCTAGCCGACACAGAGCATTCAAGTAAATTGTATTACAGTATACTCTATATAATGTTACATCAAAGTATCACAGTCATATTTTTAAAGATTAATTCAACATTTATTTTTGTGATATTCTTCTGTTAACAATAAACACAAAATCTTTCAATGCTTGAAATCAATTGAAATAATAAATTTTTTTTATGTCGTCAGTATTTCAAACCACCATTTGTTTCCAAGAATCATATTTCCGAATGCTATGTACTTTGAGTTAAGTGATTCTCCACTAGAACAGCCGAGATGTAGCAGATCCGACGTTATCCAGGGGGATGACTGATCATATTGATAATTCATCATTTGATGATCACATTGTTCCACCGCAATTGGAAACGAACCCTCTAAGAGATGTACCTTAAATGCATTCCTTTCTTCTATTTCAGATGGATATACCAGCTTATATATTTAGCTCATCCATTTCCCGGTATAATACGGCCAAGTGAATTGTATTACAGTATACTCTATATAAACAAGTAATGTTACATCAAAGTATCAAAGCAACATTTTAAAGATTAATTGGAGCAGTTGTTTTGTGATATTTTACACACAAAATTATAACACAAAATTTTAAAACATAACATTTTGAAGTATATGAATTCAATTCAAATTGTAATTTTTTTTTTTTTTATGTCGCCAGCATTTCAAAACACCACTCTAATCAGAGCATATAATAATAATTGGAAGTTAACTAATTGCAATCATTTTTTTGTTTTCTAAAGAAATTTTCACAGTAAAATAAAATTGTAGTTAAATGGAAAGTTTTTATAAAATCCCAAAAATTTCATTATTAAAAATGTTTGCTTGTTTATTAGTTGCATATTAATTATTAGTGATGTAATAAAATACATTTGTTACTTGAACAGTGTAGATATGAAAAAAAAATGCTTTTGAATAATAAATACAGTAGTAATAAAAGAAAATCAGTAATTTAATCAGTAATTTTTTGGGGGGGAAGGGGGAGCTTAGAACTAATCAATCTGAATCTATAACAATTTTTTTTTTTTATGCCTTTTCTACTGAAATATATCTATGTAATTTTTTTAAATTAAATTTGTTTTATAATCAACTACATTCAAGAGCCAAAACATTATGACCACCCCTACATATTTCAATGAACTCGCCTGGATGACGTGGAAGGCACGGGATCAGGTGGAAGTGGTATTTAACTGCTGCTGGAGAGTCTGAAGAATCATTCTTTCACTTACTTCTGTGTGTGATGGGAAAGGCTGCGGATCTAAGCGACTTTAATAGAGGGCAGATTGTAATGGCTCGAAGGCTCGGAACAAGTATTTCCGAAACTGCACGACTGCTGATTCCAGGAACATGATGCTGAATTCCAGTTAATGTCCTGACCGCCTAACTCACCGGATTTCAATCCTATGAACACATGCCCTGGATTCGGATTTGCGTGATCGTTGCTTAAACATCTGGTACAATCTGTCTCCGGCCATCTACCAAGGACTTGTGGCATCCATGCCAAGGCGGTTGAAGCTGTGTTGCGCGCCAAAGGAGGGCCAACTCGTTATTGACAGGTGGTCATAATGTTTGGCTCTTGAGTGTATTATTTTAATGATGATAAAGTTTTAATTTTATTGGGAGAATCAATCTTTTGATGATGAAGACTAATAAAAAGCTAAATAATTTTATAATACTACTAAAAAGCTAAATAATTTTAACATTACAGTTTAAACTATTATTCTTTTTGTATACATTTGTTGTATATTAAATGGATTATTGATTCTGAATTGATTCATTGATAATAAATTAACTCTTATTTTACGGCTACAAACGCCTTCTGAAAATTATTTATTTTACATTATTTTTAATGATCCTCATTAAAGATTGGGAGTTAATTCCAAGATTGTATGTACTACATTTGAAACTATTATTCCGTTTGCATACATTTCTGTAAATTAAGTGGATTGTTGATTATTCATTGGTAGTAAATTAACTCTTAATTTAAGGTTACAAAAAGCCTTCTGAAATTAATTTATTTTATATTTTTTTAAAGTTCCTGATTGAAGATAGAGAGTTCATTCCAACATTATATAACATTTTGATCCAAGATCGTTTAACATTTTGAGATGTATTTTTTTTAACACGAATATTACTTAATTATATACACTCATGTCCATAAATTAAGGATAATGAAGTTCAGGCAAAAAGAAAGAGACAGAAGCAAAACAAATTTGACTTATTTGTAAAGTCTATTTATTAAACAAAAGGTAAAGAGCAAAAAGATGCTATATGTTTGACATAATTAATAAAAATTGTGATTTTTACTCCTGAGCAAAATTCAAAAAAGAACCTATTTACAAAAAACAGTATAACATGGTCAGTATGATGGTTAATATGGAGTATGTCTCCCGGACGATGCAATACAGGCCTTACAACGTCTAGGCATGCTGAGTATCAAATTATCAATCTGATCTTGGGGAATATTACAGCACTCATCAAGCAATACTCTCCGAGTTCTGGTTGACAGGTGGGAGGGGGTTGACGGGCTGCAATTCGTCGGACAAGCATATCCCACACATGCTCTATTGGATTCAAGTTCGGTGAGTATGCTGGCCAATCCATACGGGTGATATCCTACAATTGAAGGCATTCGTCTACAATGTTTGCACGGTGAGACGGGCGTTGTCATCCATAAACAGAAATTCAGCACCCATGGCGCCCCGAAACAAACGTACATATTGTTCCAGAATGCCATCCCGATAGATGTGGCCTGTCATCGTTACACTCTGAACATGCAGGTCAGTTCTGGAACCAACAATAATTCCTCCCAAACCAGCCATCTTGCACCACCGTAACAGTGTTCTCTTGGTGGTAACGGGTACCTGGCGCTCTCCATATGAAAGTCCGGCGAGAATCAGACTGCAAACTAAACCTGGACTCGTCGGAAAACATCACACAAGACCACTGTTGCGGTGTTCACAATGCATGCTCTCTACCCAAGTTAATCGCAGGTGACAGTGAGTTGCGGTAAGTGGAACACATCTGACAGGCCTACGAGCATATAGACCAATGTGCCCTAAGCGTCTGTACACGGTCTGCCTTGAAACTGTCGTACCTATAGCTGAAGAGAGCTGACGAGACAGGTCTGATGCTGTTCTCCGTCTGTTTCTTTTGGCAGTAACTGCTAAATACCAGTGCTCATTCGGCGGTGTAACTCGGGGCGACCTGTGCTGTAACATCTACTCACATTACCATCATCTTGGAATCGTTGCCAAAGCCTGGAGATGACACTCTGGGCGATTCCAAGTTCCTCGGATACTTCCAGCTGGGTACGTCCACATTCCAGTCGTCCGATAATTCTACCACGTAAAAAAAAAATCATCCAAATGCTTCCTTTGTGCCATAACTATGCGGTTATTGCACTGAAAGGCTTTTTAAAGCGCTTGTGAACAATTTTACTTCTTTGCCACTATTCCTTATATACCCCTCTCTTACAGTCTCGTTATTGTGACGTACTATCCGCGCCATCTGGTGGTTTCCTGTAATTTGCATATTCTTCTTCAAGATGTGTGTGATAATTCTACAGATGAAATTTTTATTTTAGAGTTCAATTTCTGTGTGATTCTGAATTATCCTTAATTTACGGACATGAGTGTAGTTTTTATTTTTTAATATTTCAAATTAAGAAAAATATTCATAATAGTTTTTTTTAAATAATTGATAATAATTCTTATATAAAATTTTTGATGTTTTGGAACTGGGCCTAGTGAGTAATGAGTTGTGCTTCCGAACTGAGGGACCTTGACTCTACTAGTAAACTAGTAAACCTGGCAAAGCGAAAGTTTTGTTGTCGAGTAAGGATGTGACAAATCCGCAAACTGGAATGTCCTATCACAAAACTAGTATAGCTGATTAGGGAGGATGCGAAACCCTAGTATGCCATTTTGGTTGTGCTCGTTCCAAATTATGTCATTGTGGTGATAAAATCTAATTGCAGTGTTCCAGGATTCCCACTATACAACCTGACTTAGGCTGAGTCTGCTAAATAATATCAAATAACTCCGTTTCTAACTGTTCGGACGCTAGAAATCAACATTTTTTTTTAAATGGGGTATATTTTTTAATGCAAAAAAAAAAAACCTAATTATTTAATGTAGAAAAAATAATGAATTTATTGATTATTTAGAAATTCTACATTTCGTAGCACACATTAGAAGAAAATTTTCCTATATTTTTTTCATAATACCTCGATAAATGTTCGGTACAAACCGAATTTTGTAGAGAAAATTATAATTCAATATAAGGAATTGCAAATACAAAAATTAATCCCACTTTTATGTATTCTTCATAGATGTAATCTCAGAAAAAGGCAAGCTAAAACCCTCCTATTCCATGAACTGTCTCTAAAGGAGATTCCCAAAACTCTAGGGAGGAATCTCCCTCCTGTTTCCATTGGAGCGCCGTGAGAGGAAATCGATTCCCATTCTCGATTTGTTAACAGGTGTTTCAATCGATTTGCATTCAATCCGAAATTGCAGTGGCTTTGAATTTCAAATTCTGAGCGACTTAGTAATTGATTTACGTCCCATTGTCCTTTTTTCCTCCTGCCAAAGAATCGATATCTCGAATAAGTGTGATTGCGACCCCGAGGATTCTGCTTTTTTTGGGGAATGAACATCCATATTCAAAAGACTTTGATTACGTTTAATTAAAATTTAATTGCATTACATTTTAATATTTATAATTCACAGATTTTAATATGCATAATTAAATGAAATACACAAAAATCAATTCATTCATCAAAATTTATTTTACCTTTACAGTAGGCTCCATCGAGTGCAAATATGACTGAGATTGATCTAATCCTCCATACATTTTTCGTAGGTTGATTGAGGTATGACCTTCCAGTTTCTGCAGCGATTTTCTGTTATGGCATCAATCAAGTCAAAATGCTTTTCTAGAAGTGGTCATTTTAACCTTGGGAACAAGAAAAGTTACATGGTGCCAATGAAAAGTTACATAGTGCTTATTCGCCTTATGAATATGGTGCTTTTTGTCGATGACATTCGTTGAGTTTTTGGCAAAAAAAACTTTTTATAATGACTCTTGTGACTGCTTTTGCTACAGTTCCTTCAGCAATTTTTCTTTTATGGCATCAATCGAGTTAAAAATCCTTCCTCGAAATGGTTATTTTAACTTTGGGAACAAGAAAATTTGCATAGTGCTATATAAGGTGAATATGGTGCTTTGTCGACGACATTCATTGAGCTTTTGGCGAAAGACTCTTGCACAGCGACTCTTGTGACCTGCTTTCTGATGCCTTTTTGTATAAAATTGAGCTCTTGCTAAACCAATCTAACAGCGACGCGTTTCATGTCTAAAATATCAATCATAATGTTACGAATAATATAGGTTGTGGTGTCTAGGGATAATTTGAAAACAAATGAAGAACAGGATGTTCATTTTCTAGTCATTTTTAACACACTACAGTAATTAATAATTCTGGATTATATAAATGTTTGTCGATATTTCTATTCTCTCACTGCGTCACGCAGCTATCCGCACTCGTCGACCTTACTCTCAGGAGTTCTGTCCTCTTCTGAGGTCAAAGTTCAGAGTTCATTACTCCCGCACATGGGGAAAACTCTCCCGTTCACACAAATCATTCAGTGATGGCATTTGCTTATTGGATTAGCAGCCAAACAAATCCTACATGAATAAATTTAAAATATATGTTCACCTCTTGAGCCAACTTTCTAAGACTCATATGAAGATTTTTGACCACCAACTTCTTGATTTTTGTCGATGATTTCTTCGATCACAGCAGATGAAGGTCGATCAGAGGTAAATAAACTACCCTTATACCATGACATGCATCATTCAATAGGTCTTCTACAATATTTTTAGCAATTCAGAACACTAAACTTAAAGCCAACTCTTTTGTTCAACTAATTTTTCCATTGTAGAAAATCACAGAACACTCAAAATGTTTGATAACAAAAACAGCTGCTGTCAATACATTGAATGACAGATCACACTCAAGTTCCACGTAACTCAATACAGTACTACCAACTTACAGAAAAAAAAAAAAAGGAGCTGCATCTTTTAAGAGCTTATTTTTAAATTATAAAATTCCAGTTACATTTTATAAGGAATGCACATGAAATTAAACTTATAAATTAAATTATTAATAAATATAAGTTAAACATTTTTTTGTTTCGTTTCTTCACATTTTACAACATTTTAGTTAAAATTGAAGCAGACTTACTTTTCTTGCAATGTGAAATATAGTAACTAAATGAGTAAGTATTAAAGGAAGAAGTTAAATTTATTCCCACAAATATTACAAAAAAAAAAAAATACAATTTAGGTTTTTTTTTTTTTTTTTTAAACTGTGAAAGACGCTCCTCTTCCAGATCAACGATATCGAGTCAGGACGTCGGAAAGTATTAATGTTGGTGAAGATTTAAAAAAGAAGGCAAATGCCTGTGGGACTGTGAATGAAATAGCCGCTAATGTGGGTTCCATTAGATGAAGACTGATTGCACAGCCAATCACTATGGTATCTATTGAGTGTTTTAAGGTGTCAGCAAAAGAAATCTAAAGGACTAAGGTTCCGGGAACGTGAAGACCATGCAACAAGTCCGGAGAGTTCAATCCACCTCCCTGATTATGTAGCATGGAGATCGTTTCGCACCGTGATGGGAAAATGTGGATGCCGCAGGGAAATGGATAGTGCACCATTATGCATGAACCAGATGTTCTGTTGGACAGTGGCCAGCACACCCTGAATAATCTGCCAGTTGCTGCAGTGTTATAATCCAGTTGTCAAATGCTAAAGTGTTATAATCCTAATGTCAAATGCCTGTGTTTAATCATGCTGTCAAATGAATGTTCTTTGTATTTATTATAGAATTTTTTGACGTTCCAGCTTGACGTCACACCCTACCTAAGTATTTTTTGCAATTTTCACAACTAAACATGTTTTGCAATATCATGTTCTATGGCAATTTTTGTTTCTCTTATTGCCTATTGTCATATTTCTGAGTTTGTCGCCACTTCAAGTAAATACCCTGTAAATAAACACAAATAGAGGGTAGTAATTAATGCAATGGCACTACATTGATTGAATAAGCAATTTAAAATTAAATTAAATTTTTTGTAATAATCAAGCGCGAAACATATAAGTCAAATGATTTTTTCCAATATTTTAATATTCATATTTTTTTCAATTATATGGCAATCCTATACAATGCCAAACGAATTTTGAAACAAAAATTTGCCACATTGCTTAATAATCAACGCAATTAAAATTTTGAGGAAAGTTAAGAAAAAGAGAAATAAAATACAACTTATATTCCCTGGAATATCCGTTCAGCATTGTGATGGTACGATATGTCTTATTTTTTATTTTTTTTTTGCCTTGTAACATTGTAACCTTTTTGAAATTGGAATTCGAAAACCTATCAATTGATGGCATAAAATTCATTTTGAATGAAGATTGTTACAGGTTTTCCTTCTTCAGTATCATTCAAAAAACCAAAATTTTCAACAAACAATTATTTATTATTAATTCTTTATTTGGGGAAAAGGATAATTTTAATATAAGTGCTGTTCTTCTTTTAAATGTAGCATCGTAATGGAAGTCAAACTTCCTCATTAAAATAATTTTATAATATTTTTATTCATTGTTCACTTTCTTTTTAAGTTGAAGTGCCCTCTAATATTAAGTATGGCTATCCGACTTATATCAAAAACTTATGTCAATCAATTCAGTTTTTTTTTTCTACACTTAAGTTAAAATCTTTTAAACACTTAAGCATATGACTCTCCGTTAGACCTTCAGCTGGGCAAAAAATTCAAAATAAATTTCGATCAAAAAATTTAAAAAGCAGCTTTTACAACTAAGTACGAGAGTTCCCTCTTAATGCTATTAGAAAACCGGGATAATTTAAGAAATATTTTTGTAATTACCTTTCAAGCTTTCATTCTATTCAAAGACAAAGAATTTTAATGATTCCGTTCAAATTAAGCTTCGTATTGCTTAATCTTTCAAGAAAAAAAAGGCTCCAGTGCACTAATGAAAACGGAAAAACAATGAATGTTAATTATTAGTAATTAGGCGAGCAAACGTTTTCATTTATTTTTTTCAATATGTATAGTACGCCATGGAACAAAAAATTCAATCAGGTGCTAAAGAAGCCCATTAGCTTAGAATTCCATTTTTAATCCGAAGTTAGATCTGCTCTATTAAACATACTTAATTGACGTCAACGTGCATTTTAGGGTTGTTATTAATACTTATTTAAATATGGAATCATTTGTTTTTTTCTTAATGGCAAAGACTTAACCCAAATACTATTCTTTTTGGTACAGCTATTATTATAGATTAATAAATTATGGTTTAACAAAAATTTGATTTTGGGAGCCAAATAAAACTTGTCGACTCTTGCAATATGTTGATTTTATCTGGATGTTGAAATCAGAGATAATGAGTGCTATTCTTTGTTACTAAACTGATTTTTATATATATATATGTGTGTGTGTGTGTGTGTGTGTGTGTTTTTGTGTCAAAGTGAATAAAATTCTAAACATATCACTAAAAGTGGTTTAGTTAATATCTAACACTGGAAAGAGCTGGTTTAGTTAATATCTAACACTGGAAGGTATCGGTAAACTATAGAAGTACAGCAGTTAGAAGTGGCTGTTGCTAGAAAATGTGTAACTAAGCTTAATAGGGTTTTGTGTATCAACTGAATTTTCTAGTTGTAGGTTGGAAATTCAGAAAGAGCAACATGGGTGTTATTACTCATACACACACATACATACACACACACACACACATATACATATATACACACATACACATACACATACACACATACATACATACACACATTATATATATATATATATATATATATATATATATATATATATATATATATATACATACATATATATATATATATATATACACACACACATATATATATATATATACACACACATATATATATATATATACACACACATATATATATACACACACACATATATATATATACACACACACATACATACATACACATACATACATACACATACACATACATAAACACATACATATAATGAACTTAACCTGAGATTGTCGTTTTAGAGAAAAGACTTAGTAATAGTTTATTATTCAAGAAAAAGAAAAAAATGGCTTTTGGAGCTTAAATACACGCTTTCAGGTTCGAACAGGCTCTGTGGAGATGGTGACAGCAGTATGAGAATCTCGCATCGACAGTCTTTCTACCTTGGAGCAATTTTCTAGGTTTCCTCCCCTGTCACAAATTCGGGTCAGTTACCTCTAAATGTGCTTCCTGAAGGCAACAACTGCTTTTCATTCTTCGGAAATTGTTCGTAATGAGGTTCTTTATTAATTATGTAATTATTTGTAATCTTCTTAATTTATCAATATAATTATGGAAGCCGTTCATAAAAAATAGTTCATAAAATTATAAATCTTATATCATTCAAATTCAACATGGAGCTGCCTTGTGGATAGCACACTGAGCTTTCAAAATAAAAGAAGATTGGGTTGCAGACCCAACCAGTGATGATGAATCGAAAGCTTCCTTGTCTAATGCAATAGATGTTTCGATGAATCCAAAAGTTGGAAAGTCTTTCTTGTAACGAGAAGATGATGAGGAGGGTGTGATGTAACACCCCCTCCCCCATAATGCATAATGGATAATATAAATATGCTACGTATATACCAGTGATGGGCAAACAACGGTCTGCGGGCCAACTCCGCCTCCGCCCCCGAAAGGTTCTATCCGACCCGCGGGTAGAATTTTAATTTGCCGAACCGAGGCAAATTAAAAGAAATACATATTTATATATTATATATCCATCTGCTTTTCTACTTTGATTAAATATTATTTTTTTTTTCTTTCTTTTTTTTTCAAAGGGCTGATGATCTTTTTTACTTTCTCTATTTTTGTTCTACAAAACATAAATCGACGGAAATAGCAAGCACAGACAATTTTCAATCGGTAAAGTGCTAAAAGCGGAAGTTCTTTGTTAGTTATAGCTGTAGATTGGCGCCAACAAGTTAAGAGTTTTGCAAATCATTATCAAAAGTAAGTTTCGCAAATTTAATATCTCAGAAAATCAGTGCTATGTTTGCTTCATCTTATATATGTGAACAAGTGTTTTCAACTATGAACCTTAGAAAGAATTATTTCAGAAGTAGACGGACCGATGAGCATTTAGCCTCGTTCCTTAGAATCAGTACATGTCACTTCGAACCTCAATATAAGGAACTTTTAATAATAAAATCGCAATTTCATTCATCTCATTAACATATTTAAATTGTAATACTTCTATATAGTTTTTAAAATTTTAGAAAAATTAATCTTTTTTTTTTCGATTTTTGGCCTGCGACTGAAAAAAAGTTTGCCCATCCCTGGTATATACCTTTGAGGTGATAAACTGTCTCATATTGCTCCTGGCGTTAGAGAACAACTTTCCTTAAAATCCAGTTTGTCATTGTTGAAAATAAAAAATAAAGCCATTGAATAAATGATCAATCATTTGAAATGGAGGGTTTAATTGTATTGAGATTTCAGCTGAGATCCACTCCTATTTGTCATGTTGCTTTCCAGAATCCGAATTCTCTAAACTTAGCAAGTGATAATTATTACACATTCATATCCAATTTCGACTTCTGCATGCCAATATATCCAAAGTTGGTTAATATTTAGATTCATATGAGAAGGTAATCTTACCTTCAGACGAAATTCTTAAGCATGAATTATTATTACGAGTTTAGAAACGTGACTATCCAGCAATTAGATTTCACATTAAGAGTACATAGATCATATATCACGACCAGTTTGGTATTAAGGATTTCATTTAAACGTTGCATTACAAATCTTCTGATTTGTAAGAAGGGACTCCCACTACAAAAAATTAAAGGTCATTTTGAGTATGCTGGTCTTTAAAACACCAGTATCCCAGTAAGGCTGTTCGTATTTTAGAGATGATGCGTTATTACCAGGGAGATTATTATATTTACAGAAATTAAAACCAGGCACGTTTCCCTAGCAATAATGGGCAGTTCTAGAATAACTTCGTAGGCGGGGTAAATAGACTCAAATCCAGGGTAACTGTAGAGGTGAAATGCGAATTAGTTGAAGCTGCTCGTAGCAATTAGTAGAATATCCAGGTTTAAGAAGGAAGCATTTCATATTGCATTTAAACGGTGAATCCAATCTTGAACTCTGTTAAGAATGTCACACAATATGAGATCGTGAATTTCCTTAAAACATTGATATTTTATACACTCATAATGTTTATTTTATTATTCTAATTTAATTTTTTTTTTTTTTACTCTAATTTAATTTTTTACTCTAATTTAATTTTAAAAATATTTTAATTTTCTAACTCTAATTTAATTTCTTTTACTCTGTAATTTTTTATTCTAATTATTTTTTATTCTAATTATTTTTCTCTAATTTAATTTTCTCTAATTATTTTTTACTCTAATTATTTTTTACTATAATTTAAGTTTTTAACTCTAATTAGTTTTACTATAATTTAAATTTTTTATTCTAATTATTTTTTACTCTAATTTAGTTTTTTTTTTTTTTTATTCAAATTAAATAAAAATGTATATTAATCAATTAATAAAGCTTGAAGTTAATAAAGTCTAAGTTGAAGTTAAAGTTAGTAAATTAATGAAGTTTTTATTTTAATTTAAATACCGAATTGCATTTCCAGTTTTCTTTCTTATTTCATTGACTAAAATTCCTTAACCAGCTCAATTGTTTATAAAAATTCTTCTCCAAAAGAAATCTGAACTTAATTAATCATTTTAACTAACATTTTGCTTAAAAATTAGTAGCATTTTTGGTGCGACCCGCGAGAGTTTTTTTTTTTTGCTATCAAATGCTGCCCAAAAGAGCTGGAATCTTAAACAATCCTCCTTAGAGCACCAAACCAAACCAAATCTATCAGTGGGCTGTTCATGGTATACATAAGTAGAACACAAGCCCCACCGATGTAAACCAAATACTTGAACATTAGCAAAAAAAAAAACACATTAATTCAAAGAAAAACATTAAGACAATTTCGAGGCGACAAGATGAAATCTAAACAAGCAAAATTTAAAGGACTACATTCCCTATTCTCAATATATAAACAAATTAGGAAACTTCAAAATCTAAGTGGCTGTTATAGTTATTCTTTTTTAATTTCTTTAAATGAGTATGCTTTCCGTTCAGCTGGCTTACAAGAAAGAAGAGGTCAAAAATATACTACGACTAAGAAAGAGAACATATTCCTTTTCCATGAGCCATTTGTTTACTTTACGATGTGCCAATAAATGGCAGTTATCCTTAAAAAGTCCTTCATGGAGTCAATGTCCTCCCATCATGGCTCGTGGCATACATAAATTAAACAAGAGGTTCAATAATATTCAACAAATAAAAATAAAAAAAAGATTTGATCCATAGTTAGTCTTCGACATTTTTGCCAAGAAATAGAAGTAAACAGAAAACGCCGAAAAAACATCGATAAAAATATGCATCCCTTCAACGACTAACATCTCTCATCGCTACCGAGGAGTCATAAAAAAGCATCGCGTTTCTCTATCCACGCTTCACTTTCCATAAACGCCCGGTCTCAAAAGAAGTGCTTATTGAAATAAGAAAAACACACGTTACTTTGTAGAAAAACATGAATCACTGAAAGAACCTCTCCCTGTGAGTTGACAGATGGGTCGGCGCCGTTTCTATTGCTGGAAGAAGGCGGCTGAAATTAAACGGGGACTTCAGCGAGGCCTGTCCAATAAGTCTGTGCCGATAGATGTTGATTTATGATCTGTGAACTCATTCATCACTAAGAGCAATTCTGCATAGTTCGGACTCCCAACCCTCTGATAAGATTTCGCCGACATTTTTTTCGTAGAATCGGAGTGTTTATTAAATACGTCATAATCAATGAACCTTTTGATGAAACAAATCTGAAGAGCTTGAAAGAATGACTTATGTCAGCGACTTATGAAAACAGCAGATCGCTTATAGACAAGGCACACTAAATAATCGAAAATTTTCTAACATATATTTAAGACTGTTTATTAATTATGACATAATTAATAAACTTTTTGAGAAAATAAATCTGAAGAATGAGATCTTGAAAGAATGCCTTACGTCCGAATGTACAGATTTATGGCGGGTCGCATATACGCATGGTACACAAAATAATCGAAAATTATTTAACATATATTTAGGAGTATTTATTAATTACGTCATAATTAATGAGCTTTTTGAGAAGACAAATCTGAAGAATGAGAGCTTGTAAAAAACTCCTTACTTCAGGATTTATGAAGCCACTGGGTCACCTATAGACAAAATAATTGAAAATTATTTAACATATATTTTGTTTGGACTGTTTATTAAATATGCATAATCATTGAACTTTTGAAAAAACAAATCTGAAGAATAAGAACTTAAAATAATGGCTTACATCAGGCAATGTACAGATTTATGAAATCCGCGGGTCACCTATAGACATAACACACAAAATAATAGAAAATTATTTAACATAAATTTTGAACTGTTTATTAAATATGGATAATTTGTCATAAACATAGCTTTTGGTTCAGTATCACTTGCGAGCTTCAAACCTCAGGGTTCTTGGTTCAGGAACCCAAGTACTATCCACCAGTGCAACAATCATATAAAATTTATTTTATATACGGTCACAAAAAATCGTTAAATTAATTGTATTTTATGAACGGTCACAATAATCGTTAAATTAATTGAACGATTTTATTATTTGTATTTTATGTACTGTCACAACAATCACTAAATTAATTGATTTTATGTACTGTCACAACAATCATTAAATTAAGTGATTTTATGTACGGTCACAACAACTGTTAAATTAATTGTATTTTATGTACGGTCACAACAATCGTTCAATTATTTAAATCCGACCAAGGGTCCGATTTGTGATAGCGTGCACAACTAGCGTGAAAGAAAGCTCAGGTTCAAATCCGTTGATGGCATCCATTGCTGTCACTGCTTTTAAAAACTCGATTGCGATTGATACAACGTGTGTTAAGCAACTCGCATCGATAGTTGAACTACCTGGTGAGAGTTTTCTGGGTTTTCTTCTCCCGGAAAGAAATATCCTCTTTTCAGCACTCGTCAGGTGGGTTGTTCATGGAATGCATAAGAGGAACATGAATCCCACAGACGTTTCAAAAATGCTTCCAAGAAAGCTAAAAATTTGAGCACCTGTGTTATTAACATTTATCTGAAATTCTCTTTTCTTGTAACTGATGAATTCATGCACACGAGAATATAAAAGATGGTATAATGAAAATCTATCTATTTTTAAATATTATAAAGAGGAATTTTCAATTAAATACTCGACTTGCTTATTAATAAATAAAAAACTCATTTGTAGATGTAAAAAATCAATTATAGGAATTTTTATACCGTATTGAAGGAATTTGTTCCGTAAAATTCATATGAAATATTTTTAAAGGAAAAATATAAAAACGGAGAAATAGCATAATCTGAAATCAATTTAAATTATAATTTATTTATTTTTTTGAAGCATAAAAAAAAGCAAACTCTATTAAAACGGATTTCAATATATTTTTGAATAATATGTTGTAAATGGAAATTTTACTTTTTTTCCCCCTTTAGATATATAAATATTGTGAAAAAGATAATTATCTCTCGGATATCTTAATGCAGTCATTGAAATATTTCTGCTATAAAAAAATTATTCTATTCAAAAAAAAAAAAAAAAAAAATTAAGGAATAAGAAAGACTTTAAAGAGATATTAAAAGATATAATTAGAATTTTGCTTGGTAAGCTATGATTCCTTTTCTTTTAGCAGAAGAAAGTGGGTTCAAATCTTCCGTTTCTACTTGAAATCGTAACATCTTCTATTGAAAATGAGTTATTGATTGAATTTTTATTTCTTTTGTGTTCTAAAGGAATCTAAAGGATCTCATTAATATTTCAAACCTTTGACGCTAGCACAGTCAAAACGTTTCCAAAACTTCCTTTTCAAAATGCCCACTTA
Organism: Caerostris extrusa; assembly: GCA_021605095.1. NCBI lineage: Eukaryota > Metazoa > Arthropoda > Arachnida > Araneae > Araneidae > Caerostris > Caerostris extrusa. The sequence goes on along the minus strand of BPLR01003536.1, from coordinate 24,161 downwards.
ACCACGTTTTCTCTGGCTCCAAATTTGCAAAAAAACGCCTCGGTTTTGCTTTATGGGTCCTCTTATACTAGAAATGGAGAGACTTAGTAAAACACATTATTCTGAAGATGATTATCTTTAGGATTTTTTTTTTTTTAGAGAATTATGACCCTTTGAATGTTTGATATAATTTGGTTCTTATTTTGGCACTGATTAAGGTAATGAGGACATTTTGTATAATTAATAACTTTGGTTAAGACTTCAAAAGATGTTCGTAATTTACTTAAAATTGTTCCGTTTTCTTTTTTTAAAGAAAATTAATTTATTGCGTTATCTTTTATTACAATTATTAGTTTCAACATAACAGGGGATTTTAAATGGAACGTTTTTCTTTTTTATTCTAATTTTGATTCTCCTCGTCATTTAGTAATACAAGTGATTATTTCAAATTAAAAATAGCTTCCACTTTTGATGTTTAAAATCATGTTATTAATGATGATGATGTTTTTGTCTACCTGATCAGACAAGAAAGGTGACTATATCATTAAATGAGGGTGAGACACCTCAATTTGGGAAAAACTTTGTCAATGTAGGTCTTTATGTACGGTCCTGTTAAGGTCTGGGAATAAAACACATAGCACTAGTGGACTGTATAAAAAACACGTTCTCTTTATTCCAAAACCAAGCTCACACTGCCGGTGTTGCATTTCACTCTCACTACAGCCATCTCACCCCACACAGACAGGATGTTTATATTATCGGGCGCTAACTTCCCTTATGCAGGTGGAGCTATTTATCCATGAGGAAATACTGGAGTAAAATTAGTCCACATTTCGGTCACACGCAAACAAAAAGAAAGCCACTCAGTCCTTTCAGTAATGGTAAAACAATCAACAATCTTTTATTACTTTTACTCGGTTTGGATGCAACATCGAGTTCTGAACTCTTTATTTTTTTAACTTAATTTTTTTAACATTTTCTAATTCCCCTGCATTACAATCCATGTTGGATCCATGGCCGTCTGGTCTGTCTTGGCAGATTCCAAAACAGGAGATGTTTTCTTTTTACGGGGTAGGATTGTCAGCCCTACACCCAACGTTTCCCAGTCATATTAGACCAAGACCTACTGTTTAAAGTGGATTCCGAACCTCTACAAAGATCCCTGCATAGCTGGGATTATAACCCGAAACCTGTAGGATCGAGATCCAGAGCGCTGGTTACTCGGCCATCAGGACTGTTCTGTATTATCTTCCACATCATTTCTGAGATCTTACGAGTACAATACAGTGCTATAATAGGTTAGGATCAAATGCTATCATAGAATCGCCTTACAATTATTCTAACGATCGTTATTCGATGATCTAATACGCGTCAAGATAAAAGTATTTCGTGTAAACTGAATTCGCTATTGACCATTTGGTCACTAAACTGAATTCGCTATAGTGACCTAGTAGTCGCTATAGCAATTCAGTTTCCTGAAATACTCTAAAAAGTAACTACATTTTCCCTATTGAAAAAAGCGTTTCCGATGAACAAAGCAATGTGACCCCGTATACTTTACGGCTACTCGAAGTAGGAGAGGAAGAAAGAAGAAGAAAAGAATTTTACAATGAGATAATACAATATTTATAGGAGACGAATGAAAGATGCCTTTATACAGATAAAAAATGAAAATTTATATCGTTTTGGAATAAACTGGCCATAAATCTTTAAATGCCTCCAAACAGTTACTTTGAATGTAAAGAATGATAGAAACGAAAAACGATTTCCTTACAGCAAATGTAACTTTATAAAGCTTAGGAAGATCATGTGGCCAGGCCTTTTTTTTGAGCGAGGTACGAAAATATCCAGCTATCTCTTTCAAATGTAAATATTTAATAGCATAATTTTGCTCGTCGTAGTGTTGTATACAGCTACTAATAATACACTCCAAGACAACAAATGTAGTATAGAATCTCTATTTTTTTTTTTTTATGTTGGATGTCTTATTTTCGATTAACGTATAAACCATGAACTGGCGCTGGGTGCCACAGGTTTCGAGTTCGAGTCCCGTCGGTGGTAGTGGTTTGGAATCTACTTTAAACCTTAAGTCACGGTCTCATATAACTGTAGAGCGTTGGGCGTAGTGCTGACAACTCTACCCGTAGAAAGTAAACGTCTCCTGTCTAGAAATCTACCAGCAGGCAGACGGCTTTTGGCCCACCATGGGGCTGTTGCGCCCCTGATGATGATGTATACCATGAAAAACCCGATGGCGAGTATAGGAAAATAGCGAAAAACTTTTAGATATAACTGGCCCGTTTTCCAGGTCCGGTCTAATATGACTATTGACCGTAGGCCTAACAACCCTGCCCAGTAAAAAAGAAAAAGAAAAAAAAAATAACATCTCATCTCATGTTCCTTGGCCTACTATGGGGCTGTCGAGTCATTGAAGAAGAACTAATTAGAAAGATTTCCATAAAATATACGTCAAAATTTGTTTCATTTCCAGTAACGAAACAGAGGGGCCTGAATGGCCGAGGGCCTAGTTCTCGGTGCCACAAGCTTCGAGTTCGAGACCCGTCGATGCAACTAATGTTTGTAGTGGTTCGGAATCCACTCGTACGGAATCCCACCACCATAGGTCCCGGTCTCCTATGGTAGTAACAGCGTCACTGAGCTCAGTCAGACTTTTCACCCGCGTCATTCCCAAACTGTATAGGGGCAACTCAGCTCTAAAGGTGTGGTGTAGTAGTAGTACTGAAATAGAATCATTTGCCATCATTTGGTTTCATTTTTTTCTTCAGATTTTAATATGCTTACACAGAATTCATACTAGAAAATTATAAAAATAAGGAAAATGTTGCCTTTTTTTTACATAAAAAACAAAAAAGCATATTTTTTTTTTTTTTTTTAACGAAAATACAGACACATTTTTAATGAATTTTTGATGTATCTAAGACTTTTTATTGTTTATCAAAAGCTGTTCAAAAACATTTTTAGAATTCATTGTAAGCATACTCAACCTAAACTAATTGCTTAAAACAATTTATTTCCCACAAAAATACTTTGTAACATTTAGTAATTTTTACATAATTGTTCATTAAATTTCACATATGATAATAACATTTTATTGATTCATTTCATTAAAAAAAAGAAGAATATTCGTTTGTATCTTCCATTCAAAAATTCTTCACTATATTATTCCCAGTTCTTTTTATTCCTTTACACAAAGGGTAAATGCGAGTGAAATCCCACGCAGAATAAAAGTTTGTATTCCTTATTTTCTGAATCGAAGTTTGGATGCCATCAACAAAGACGGTTTTCCAATTCAAAAGGTACTTAGCCGAGCAAGAATGATTCGCAAAATAATGATAATTTTAGAAACTCGAAGTCATATTTAAACAGAGTTCTTTCAAAATTAATAATAGCCCACTTTCTGAGGTAAACCTTCACCTGAGAATTAAAAGCTATTTCAACAAAGAATTCCGCCATCATTCAAATCAATTCAATAACATTGATTCATTTGAATAATATAGATTGAAACTGCCTTCTCAGAGCTTTCTTATTCTTTGTTCACATTTCAATGAGGGATCCATAAAATAGTTACTCAAGTTTATACATTTTTAAACAAATCAAAAGGAAGTGATTGCAAATTTTATTTCGGTAAATTTTGAGTCGTGCGTGTATTGCTTTTTGTAATAATTTTAGTATCAAATATTCGATAAGTTATTCTAATAGTTTTAGACAACAAATGTTATAGTGCAAAGTTGATATTGGATTTAAATACATTCGTTTGCAAAAATTAATAAAAATCAGAGGCCTGAATGACCGTGTGACTAGAGCTCTGGCGCTGGGTGCCTCAGATGTTTGTAGTGGTTCGAAGTCCACTTTAAGCGGTTTGTCACAGTCTAATATGACTGTAAAGCTTAGGGCTGGCAACCCTACCCAGTAAAAAGAAAAATAACGTCTCATGTTTCGGAATCTGCCAGTAGGCAGAAAGCCTTGCCCAGCGTGGGGCTGTAGCGCTATTGAAGAAGAAGAAATATTTCCATAAAATATACGTCAAAATTTGTTGCATTTCCAGTACTGAATTAGAATCATTTGTTTAGTTTCATTTTTCTTTTTAGATTTCAATATGCTTATATAGAATTCATATTAGTGAAAATTAAGAAAATTTTGCCTTTATTACTTAAATCATTGAAAATTACTTAAATCATTGAAAACAAAAGTACCAATCAGTCTTTCTTTAACGAAAATACGGAAGCATTTCAAATAAATTTTTAGTGTATCATAGATATTTTATTTGTTATCAAAAGCTCTTCTAAACCATTTTTGAATTCAATCTAAACTAACCATTTAAAATAATTTATTTCCCACAAAAAAATTACTTCGTAAAATTAAGTCCCTTTTTTTCCCCTTTTAATGCATAATTGTTAAAAAAGAATATCCGTTTGTATCTTCCATTCAACGAATTCTACACTATATTATTCCCAGTTTTTTTTTTATTCCTTTACACAAAAGGAGTGAATGCGAGTGAAATCCCACACCAGAATAAAAGTTTGTATTCCTTATTTTCTGAATCGAAGTTTGGGTGCCATCAACAAAGACGGTTTTCCAATTCAAAGGAACTTTTTTTCCCAAAAGTTATGTATGTACATAATTATCTTTAAAATAAACACACTTCTTAATTTAAAATTTACAAATATTAGTTTCTCTAATTAATCTTGCTAAAAAATTTACGTATTCTGTCAGCCCCACATACTAAGCTCTTAACAAATCAAAATTTTTACACAAAAAAAGCATTCATTTTATTTCAGAAGACAGGATTTCCTACAAATACAATCCCGACAACCAATGACAAAAACAGACCCATGGGCCCATTAAAATTGCCAAGTTTCAACGACCATCCACAATTCTTGCTTACACACCATCCGGCGACAACGTCACATTCCCCCTGACATCAATGAAAATCGAATCTCAGTTAAACGAAAATAAAGAACTACATCTTAAAATATGAGCGAGAAAGCCCCCTCTGCCCATTATTATTCTTTTCCTAACAGCTTTCTCCCATCCCCACCCCCGACGCTTTTCGACTGTCCTAGCCATGCCTCCCTCACTCGATAGTGCCGCCATGTGTGGGTGGATTTAGTGCTAAAAGCAATGTACGTGCTCGTGATATACTGAGAAATATCAAGAAATTCTTTTCCACGGCGTGCCTTCAGGCAATTGGGATATCTAAGGGAACATTAAATAACTTCTGTCCGCTCACCGTTTGTTCATCCTCTCGTCCACCCCTCAAAACAGTTAACTCGGAACACGTGCGTTACGTAGTAATAAAGGAGGGACAGGCATAATAAAAAATGCTCTGCTGTCTTGTTGTTTTTTATCGATGTTGTTTTGGTGTGTCTCTTACTTTATTACTAATATTTGAAATCGAGATAATTTTTCGAGGTGTCATTTTGATAAATAGGTGAAGTATTCGTGTCCCTGGGGGTTGTTAAATACTTTAGAAAGGAAAAAAAGAAAACGATACACGAGGAAGGAGTTACCCAATAAAAATGAAAATCGGTAGATGCATAAGTGGAAAAAACGATTAATAGCTCACAGGATAGGATAGATAGAAAACAAAACGATTAAAATCTCACAAGAATTGAATGTTTAATTCCGGAGATACAGTTACATATAGATGGGATACATATAATTACGGAGATGCAGTTACATATAGATTCATATAATTACGGAGATGCAATTCATATATGTAACTCTCACCGGAGTTACTGTGCAGTTTACATATACAGTTACATAGACAATCTGCAGACCATTGGCCCATCTCCTGTCTTTATGCTAACTGTTATCCGATTTTGGTATTCATTCGCAAATTAATTGGACTTCCTTCAACGGGATTTCTTGTCGAAATCTCTGTGTCGAGATCTGTGGGATCTTGGAACTCTTGGATGAACCTGCTTCTCAGATTCTAAATGTTCTCTATTACAGGGAGATCTGGCCATCTAGTCGGCCAGGCAACTGCTTCACAAACAGGAAGAAAATCAGCAGAAATGTTTATCATGTGTTACAGCTCGTTACTCAATGTGAGCCCAGGGGCCCGTAAAATGAAGGTCAGTGCAACGAAGTGTAAAATATCGTTGAGATACCACCATGGTATAATAGTCCATGTAAAATTACCAAAAGGGACCAATTATCAATTGAAATGACACCTTATATCATAACTCTCAGCTTCCGTCCGTGGGGTAGGCAACAGTCAGGTTAGCGCGTCATAGCTATGCTGGACGTCTTCCGGGATGTCTTGGTTGAAAGCAATTACAATCCAGACATTAAGATTTCAGGTCGAACGAGTTCGGCATAGCACTACAGCTAACAAACTTATCAATATGTTCAGATGATGGATAGTTGAAACAATAAGCTATGAGAACCGTTTTCTGAGTCCCTTATCAATGGTCACTGGTCACTTACGATAACTGGTCATTAGTGTCCAGGTTACATATCGAATAATTTATAATAAGAAATCAAGTGCTGTAAGTCCCTGATTTGCCACGCTTTGTCCTCTCTAGGTGGACCAAAGGCTTTTTAATGCTGAGTCTTGACTTGACTTGAAGCCATGATTCAACCATTTCTGCCAATGCTCTAGAATGGTGACAATTCTCTGATCCAAATGTCAAGTGATCGTTCGATTTGACCACCATGCCTTCTTTTTATTCAAATTGTATATCTTGAAACGTTGATATATGCTCACAGTATACGGGAACCTATTTGCAAGGAATTGATGCAGTCATAGTAAATAGGCAGAATCAAATTCAAATGGAAGTTATGTGCTGCATTTAGAATTTCTTCTACACACCACATGGAATTTTTGTTTTTTCGAGTATAGCAACATCTCAAATTTACTAGCATTGACATTTTTTAGTTAATGAGATAATATTTTTTGCAATTAACCATAAATCACATTGAAATAAAAACCACTACTAAATAGATTGATTTAACATTATGCCTGTTCAATAATTAATTTGTATTAATATACCATACATATTTGAAATCAAATAATTTTTTATATTTCGTTACAAATGCGACTCATTGGAGTAAAATGCATTCATTTCAGTGCTTTTTAAAAAATTACTACAAGTTAAATTATTTTTTGCTCCTAAATTTCAAATAAAAAATCTATTACTGCAATGCATATTCTTAAATGGGTGATTATAATTTTTTAAATTGTGTCTATATACATACTTATTAAATATATTATAATAACTTATTATTTTATTTTATATAATAAGAAGTAGTTTAATCTATAGAAATCAAACTTTTAATTTATATTAACATAATATTTTTGAACAGAAAATTATAATTTTTACATAAAAAATTATGTTTATATTGTTAAAAAAATTGAATTTAATTTAAATTAAATTTTATTAATAGAAATATTTATTTGTATGCTTTTAAAAATTTATATTTTATTTATTATTGGGATGTAACCAAGTATTATTCATGTAAAACAATATCTAGATGGATAGATATTATTTCACTTAGAAAATCCGATAAAGTCAAATAAAAGTAACAGTGATTTAAATAAATATATGCATTGCAAATAAAAGAACAAGTTAGAATACGCTGATATAATTGAAATGAAATACCACATGCTCCAAACATCCAACACAGATTTTTAAAAATTATTTCAATTTTTTATATTATATGTACATGCAATAAATAAAAAGATAATGAAAGCTTCACTCATAAAGTATATGTCCCACTTATCGTTAGAAATACAACATGAAAGTTTTATATATCTCTTAAAAATTACACATCGCAAAGAAAAAAAAGTGGTGCGAGAAGAAAAAGTTAATCTCGCCATTAAAATAAAGACGTCACAGAATGAAATTTAACGATTAATTCGGCAACAACTTTAAATATTTTTCCTGTTTGTAAACCAATGTAAATCTGTTCACTTTAAAGAAATTAAAGGTTAACTGAAATATTTTGTGCTATACTATATATTTTGTGCATTTTGTGCAATTATGTGCATTGCTTTTCTTGTAACTGATTGAAATGTACGAAATATGAAATTTCAATTGAAGAGTTCTATGAAAAATTATTTTTAAGAAATTTATTTTTGTTAATTAATTATCACGAAAAAAATTATTCACTTGATTTTAAATAATGTATATTATTCGGCAAATAAAAAATTAATATTTCAAATTTTTAAGGCTTGTAAAATATCATAGTTCATAATTTGACAAACAGATGGCAGCATGTGTTATGCGTTTTTAAAATTCTACAACTTGAAAGCAGGTTCAAATGAAGTTACATTCTGTATGTTATAATATTTGAAACTGTTCGTAATAATTAGTTTAAACTCACCGTTTTTCGTTTTTTTTTTTTTTTTTAATTAATGTACTAATACAATGTACTACTAAAACAAAACTAAATATTTTTGATGACTGAATTATTCCTTTTTTATTCGATTTTTATAGCCTTTTTTACTTGCAATGCATAATAAAACATTACTCAGCTCAAACTATTTTTTTTTTTTTTTTTTTTTTTTAAAGTTAGTTGAAAAATAAATTTCAGTTTCTCTAAATTTTTTAATAAATATGCAGTCATTTTTTATATTTATTCGCACATTATGAATGGAAAAAAATAGCACAATAAATTAAAAATGTTTTCATCATTTATTCATATAATGTCACTAAGTGTTTTATCCCAGAGTCTAAAACTTTTGAAAAAGACTTACTCATTATTTTTTTACCTAGGTCAAATACATTATGCTTTTATAATAATATGGAATAATTTACTTTTTTTTTTATCAAAATTAATTCGAAAGACTACCAGATTATTTAGAATTTCAAATTAATTTTAATTATATTACACACACACCAAGAAAAAAATAATTAAATGGGATAAAAAATAAACAAATTCAATTTTCAAACTTGAAAACAAATAAATAAAATGAATTAACTTTGTTTGAATGTGTCTTTTTCTTGCTAGGTCATATTTTTTCTTTTATAAATACTGTATTTATTATCATATTAGAAATCAAACTCCATTTTTTCTACTTTTTAAACAAAATATGGGAATGGAAATAGAAAATTATTTGAAAGTCAGTCGTGAACGAATTTTCGATTTTGCAACCTACTCTGATCTTTGGAGAAAAGGACTCAAAAGAATGCATACTTTTTAAAATTGGAACAATGCCAAATTTAAAAGGTTTGGTTTTCGAATCATGATAGGAAGGTTTCAACGATAAAAAAAATATTTATGTATTGCTGCAAAATCCGATATGAACATACGTAGTACTATACTTTACGAAAATTTTGCAGTTGTACGTTTACAAACACATTCAATTTCAACTGATAGTCTTACAGAGCACGTATGCCTTGCATCTCAATTTGTTTGTTCCCTGCTAACAATATATTTTGAAAGAAAAGTTATTTCATTCAATATAAGTTTTTAAGGCTTTCGCAACATGTGTTTTTCTTCTTTTTTTTGTAAAAATTTTTTATACGTAAAAAACAAAAGCTTATAGTCAAAAAGCAATACATAAACATTTTGTTTTTCAATAGTGTGAATTTAAGTGTTTACGTATTTTGAATTTTTTTTTTTTTTTTTAAATGGTCTATTTGTTACTACTTTCCATTATATATTAGAAGCGAAGTTTTATTTTTAATACATTAAAAGTAAATTTAAGTTTAGGAAACATGTATGCTCAAATTTAATAGAATGGTAACAAAATTAAGATTAATTATACGAAAATCAGCTACTCGTTTAATTCACTGATTATTAATATCTAGATATGCGATTGATACTTATTTTACATTCTAATGATTATTCTAAATAAGTATTTTATAATCTATCTTTCTCTCAAATTTATTTATTATTATTCAGGTATTAATAGATAACTATTGAAAGATCTTATTATTAAAAAATTTTGAAATTACTGTATAAATGTTTTTTAAATACAACTTTTTCAAATCATAAGAAAAAAGTTATTGGAAAATTTGATTGATTTGCTAAAATAATTATAGTGCTTCTATACGCAGAAAATTCTGAATTTATTTAACTTATTTACGGTAACTCTCTAGATATTTCTGTATACGTAGCAAAGTTGCACTAGAATGACAAAGTGATAGTTATAGGATAGTTAGTATGATAGTTAAATAAACAGTTTATTCCTACATTTATTGTCATGCATTTGCTTGAGTTGAAATGAAACTAAAAATTTCATATCATCATAAGAAACGAAAGAGATAATGATGAATAATCAAATTTAGGAGTAAAAATTATATAAATATTTGTTCACCTGTCCTTTAATAGTGAATTTAAAAAAAAAAAAAAAAAAAAAAAAAAAAAATATTATTTATTCAATATTATATATCTATTCAAATACTATGAATTATATATCTATTCAAATACTGGGATTGTAAAGTGAAGTCAGTCACCATTAGAATGGGAAACAAATTGCCCGTTCAGCTTTATTGAGGATGCACCATGGGGATCTGCCACATTGCATCTAGTATATTGAATGAACACCTCAGAGGAGGGCATCTGGGGAATTCGCATCCCCCTCCTCTAGCTAAAAGGAAGGATTTCCTGACACATGGATTTTTCATGCACATGCTCCAACACGAGAAGTCGGGTATTGAGCCAGGCTTACTTAATTTATAGACCCAATGCGGTATCCACCAAGACACTCTAAGCCTTAAACAATTGCATAAAATATATTCTTTTTCATTAGTGCAATAACCCCATGATGGCCAAGGTCGTCTGTCTTGTGGCAGATTTCGAGAAAGGAATTGTTTTTCTTTTACAGGGTAGGGTGGTCAGCTCTATGTCCAACAGGCATATTAGACTGGGACCTACGGTTTAAGACGGATTCGAATCATTAGAAACATCCATGGCACCGCGGAACCCGAACTCTGAACCCTGTGACACTGGGAGTCAGAGTGCTAGTCAATCACCATCAGACCCCTATATAAAAAATTTATTACTCTATATTGTTTTTTTTTTTTTTTATTTTGAAGAACAACGCACATTTATTTTTCGACTAATAATTTTTTTTAAAAGACTTTCTTTTTATTTTTTTTTCAAATCGTGCTTTCTTTTACATTTGTAAGAATAAAATCTTGGTTATAATAAAATAATTTAAATTTCAGGGTAGGCACAGCTGCGAGAATAAAAATGTCATCTACAACCGGAGTTAAGTGATAAGCCCAACGATTATAGAAGTGTCAATAAATGTTAACATTCCACTTCTGAGAGTCATAGCAATATATTTTTTTTTTTTACTACTGTGGTTTTTATCTACAAAAATAAAATCAAACTTTCATTTTCTCTTTCACAAACTGATAAAAATGTATTTAAAAAATATTGCATTTTTTTTAATTCCTTAAAAAATTTTTTTAATATTAACTGTTTTCCATAACTATTCATTAGTCCAGGAGAAAAACACAATCGGTTAGATTGCTTGTCACTACGTGCACGATAGGGTCATTAAAATGAAACTAAACACTTTCCTCTGCACTACAAAAACATGGTTTTAATCAAGTACTTAAATTTCTCGCAGATAAAACGGAGAGAATAAAATTCCTTCTACAACTGGAGTTAAGTGATAAGCCCAACGAACATCAAGTATCAATAAATATTAATCTTCTACTTTTGAAAATCATAACAATATATTTTTTTACTCCTGTGATTTTTATCTACAAAGATAAAAATCAAACTTTCATTTTCTCTTTCACAAATTGATGAAGCATGTATTTAATAAAACAGTACAAAATTATTTTGTTTCTTAAAAGAAAATATTTCGATATTAGTGTTTCCATAACAATTCACAAATTGATAAAAACATGATATAAAAAAAAACATTACAATTTTGTTGTAATATTAACTGTTTCCTATACAATTTTGTTCATAGAGAAAAACACAATTAATTTGTTTTCCCGTGCTCGATAACAATTCGTTATTCATAAATTTTAGGTAGACACAACAGCAAGAATAAAATTTCATCTAAACTGAAAAAGTATCAATAAACACAAATCAATATTTTTTTTTACTTCTGAAGTTTTTATCTACAAAGATAAATCAACCTTTGTCACTTAAAAATGCTCGATAGGAGAAACAACAATTGCCCAAAATGTATGATAGCCAAAGACCTACAAAAACATGATTTTAATCAAGTAATTAAATTTCAGGGTAGACACAACAGCAAAGAATAAATATTTCATCTACAACTGAAGCTAAGTTACAAGCTCAACGAACATCAAGTATCAATAAATATTAACCTTCTACTTTTGGAAACCATAACAATATATTTTTTCACTTCTGAGATTTTTATCTACAAAGATAAAATCAAACTTTCATTTTCTCTTTCACAAATTGATGAAACATGTATATAAAAAAACATTAACATTTTTTGTAATATTAACTGTTTCCCGTAACAATTCGTTATTCATAGAAAAACAACAATTGCCCAAATTGTCTGTCACTACGTGCCCGATAGGATCATTAAAATGAAACCAAAGACTACTCTGCACTGCAAAAACATGGTTTCAATCAAGTAATTAAATTTCAGGGCAGGCAAAAACGGCGAGAACAAAAATTTCATCTACAACTGAAGTTAAGTGATAAGCCCAGCGAACATACAAAAAACCTTAACATTCTAGTTTTGAAAATCACTGCAATATATATATTTTTTACTACTGCGGTTTTTATCGATAGAGATACAATCAAACTTTCAATGTCATTTCCCTAAGAACGATAAAAAAATATATATTTAAAAAAAAATTGTTCTTAATTTTTAGAAAAAAAGAAAAGATCTAAAATATTAACTCTTTCCATAATTCATTTCTTCAGGGTAAAAAACACAATTGGCAAAGCAACAGGCATGTTGTTTGTCACTGCGTATGATAATACCATTAAAAGGAAGCAAAAAACTTTCTTCTTGTAACGTTTATCGTCTAAGAACTAATAATTGCCCTTTTTTTTTTTCTTTGGCCGGCACCGATAGCAGGAGAGTGAGCTGAGGAGATGGCGTAATTCCCAGCATTGCAGCCAAGAGATAGTGCTCGGTTTCTTATACAGACAGCACTTTACCAGCCAGGGTAACGATCTGGCAGGAGATATCTTTATCTTTTGTCCCTCCCTCTGAAATGTATGCGTAAGAAAAAAATTGTAATCTTATGGCATTTGGTGTTGCCGATAACGTAAGCCCACGGGATTTTGTCCTCAATTTATCTCACATTACTGTTCGGCAGTCTTTTCAAAAATTGCTACACGATTTGCAGTCGAGGCTTGACTTTCGCAACGCCAGAATTCTGACAGATTGCGCAGTTGGTTAAAATGTGTTTTGCATCAAAATATGAAGTAAAGGTTGGGAAAAAAAAAAAAAAAGATTTTTTTTTTTTTTTCATCAAGTCTTAAATGTGTAAGTGATGATAGGAAGAAACGTTATACTCAGTCGTTAAAAGAAGATGTTCTGCTCGACATTTATCTATCTGTACCGCCATTTACTTTTTTTAATCTTAGGTGATTTTTGTTCGCCGTTGTTAATAAGATTTTAATGAACAAAAGTTTTGTAAGAAAAGAATAGGAATTGAAAGTTTAAGTATATTTTCTTTCATTTCTATGAAATAAATGCAAATCTATAAGGGTTTTTTTTCGTATTCTACGCAGTATATCACGAATAGGGTGGTGGATGAAGAGGGAAGGAATGTAAACTCTGGTAGACTTTTCATAGGTAATTACTCCACATTTATATCCGAGTAATCCCACCATATGCCAGACGCTCACACTTACTTTCACAATCGCCACCCAGTCTCCTCACTCCTGCAATCAGCGACTAAAACTAACGCCATTAGTGGATTCAAACCTTTGCCTGCTCACACGATTAGTCTTTGTTTGTTACTTTTTTAATGTATGTGGGTTTTGAATCCCGTTTATGCATACTTAGCACAGCCCACCAAAAAGAGTAATGATGGTATTCGTATAGGAATAAATGTGGAACATTCCGACTGAAATAATATGATCCATACGAGACGATCACGGATACTTTCACAGTCTTAGTCATGATCATCTCGTATGGAGGACTGAGATTCGCGTTCGCTGGCGGCGTTTCTTGCAGTCATTGTTTTCAGAAAGTTTTCCGAAATTTCTCTCACACGACAAGCAAATACAAGGCACTCCACTGGAAGTCAATGAAGTCTTTCATCTCTTGTCGGTGACTATTCGTGGCATACTTAAGTGAAACACGAGGCCTACCGATAATCAACAGAAATAATGATTCAATATGTTTGTACAATCATATTATTATTAAGATTAGAATATGTATAATCATATTATTATTATTAATCACATGATTAGAAATACTCTGCTCAATCTATTTTAATCAGAGTATTTCCAATAGGAAGTACAGTCTAACAACAGAATGCTGTACATCGATGGCCTACTTTTTGTATACCTCATATTATAGACAGCTGGTGGTTGACGATAAGTAGATGAAAGATGTAGATTTTGGGGAGAACTTTTAGGAGTAATTGACCCACATTTACGTGTCATATGAGAAAAAAAAAATGAAAAACTCCCATCAGGAAGGCTGCCTATCGATACAAAAGGCTTACAGGAATGACCTTAATCGCCCTTGAATTTTCTCACTTTCTGAGTAAAGTTTATTTAAAAAAAAAAAGTATTAATTAATTCCACGAATACCAGTAGAAAAATAAAAAATTTTCTTAGTTATCGTTTAGAGATTCACGACATTTCAGATTTGACCCAGGTAAGTAGACCATTCAAAAAATATGAGTAGCTATGTTATTAACTATTTTTGTTCTAACTGGGGCTTGATTTATAATATAAAGAACTTAGCATATTTCAATTAATTGCATGAAGATCATCTGGAATACAATGACAAAATTACATTATAAATTACAATTTTTTGCTATCGGGCTGAAACTTATAATGTTAAATAAGAAACGTTAAATGGTTAATCTAAGGCTTCTGGTGTACGCATATTTGTAGCTGAGTACATTGTGGAGATAGGCGGTACCATCCGTTGCAGTTACGCTTTTCAGTAACGATTAGAATCTATGGTGATTTAAATAGCTTATGTATTGACTGATTTAAATAGCTTATGTATTGACTGATTTAAATAGCTTACATATTGGCTGACATATCGCATCGACAGTCAGGTTGAGTGGTGGGAGTTTTCTGGTTTTTGCCATGCGAGAAGTAAATAAGAAACAGTTACTCCTGCAAGACAATGTTTTAATCACTCATCGATGGGCTATTCTTGGTATACATAGGTCAGATAACAGGCTAATTTTTTAATATATATAGAAAAGAAAAATGTATGTTTTCATCCTTAAATATTTCAAAATCAAATAAACAAATTCATCAATAATAGTACCTTAAAAATATATTCACATAATAATATCTACCGTCTTAATTTTTTTTTTTTTTGCTACTGGCCAATTATATATTCTTTTATAAAACAATGTTTATCTGAATGAGATGTTACATATTGTTACAAAATATCACAGTAAGTTAAAATATCGCTGTTATTGCTTATTTCGAAGAAACTCGAGTGCACTTATCACAAGAGAACGCTTGAGAAATACTCGAATAAGTTTTACTCCTACGTATTTTTCTTGAGATAAGAACTAAGTGTTGAAAGCCGTAATAGAAATTTAATAGATGCGATATAAATGTTAATTTGAACATCTGCAAAATTATTGCCTTTTATGAATTGAAAAAAAGTCGTAAAAGTAAAAATATTTGGTGAATTTTTTCGAAGGAATTTTAATGCATTTGCATACATGTCAAAAATAAGAAATACAAAGTTTGGTGACTGAGTTTTTATTAATCTGATTTAGATATTTTTATATAGCATTGCTAAAATTCATAGAATATTTTGTTAATCGTAGAATTTCTGTTTCAGATTTCAAAAATATATCTTACAAACTTGTAAACGAATAATGCACTAAGTGTACATTGTAATATTTCATATAAGGTATTAGATATTAGTATTAATTAATTAGGTATTAATAGGCATTAATTAATTTGAACATTTGCAAAATTATTGTCTTTTATGAATTGAAAAAAAGTCTTCTAATAGTAAAAATATTTGATGAATTTTTTTTTCAAAGAAATTTTAATGCATTTGCATGCATGTTCAAAACAAGAAATGCAAACGTGTTTGGTGACTGAGTTTTTTAATAATCTGATTTAGTTATTTTTATATGGCATTGCTAAAATTCATAGATTATTTTGTTAATCGTATCATTTTTGATGCAGATATTTTATGATTTTCAAGAAAAATTCATGTCTTAAAAACTTGTAAACACTTAATGCACTTAAGCGTATATCATAATATTTCTAGTTTAATTAGATATTAATTAATTTGAACGTCTGCAAAATTATTAGCTTTCATGAACTGAAAAAGTCTAGCAATAGTAATAATATTTGGTAAATTTTTTCGGAGGAATTTTAATGCACTTGCATGCGTGTTAAAAATAAGAAATACAAAGTTTTTGTGACTATGTTTTTATTAATCTGATTTAGTTATTTTTATATAGTATTCCTAAAATTCATAGTATATTTTATGAATCGTATAATATCTGTTGCAGGTATTTCATGACTTTCAAGAAAAATGTCTTACAAACTTGTAAACGAATAATGCACTTAAGTGTATATTGTAATATTTGACATATTCTAATTAAATGATTTTATTAATGTTCACTTGGTCCCTCGCTTTTATACTTTCTCGTCAAGTTCTTTGATATTACGTATACATATTAAGTACAACATATTATAAATTTCTACCCAACTGGGTCACCTTATGCTAGACTAGGTTCTTATTTTTTTCAAATGTTTTTCAGTCCTCTTTTTCAAGTAAAATGAAGACAATACACCCCCTTTACAAGTAAAATAAAAGAGCATGGATCCTTTTGTAAGTAAAATGAAGGTCACGTATCCCCTTTTTCTAATAAAATAAAGACAACGGACCCTTTTTGTAAGTAAAATGAAAGCAACCCCCTCCTCAGAATAATATACCAAATACTTAAATTTAAATAAGTTATTATTATCAGTTTTATACTTTCTCCCAAAGTTCTTTGATATTATATATACATTTATATTAAGTGTAACAGATTATACATTTGTACCCAACTGGATCACCTTATGCTAGATCAGGGGTTCATAGTCTTTTTTTTTTTCCTCGCACCTCTTTTTGCAAGTAAAAGGAAGGCAATAGAACCCTTTACAAGTAAAATAAAGAACATAGACCCTTTTGCAAGTAAAATAAAGGCCGCGGACCCTTTTTGTAACCACGGACCTTTCCTCAGAATTATATACTTAAATACATATATTTAAATCAGTTATTTAATTGAATTAACAAAATACATGAACTTTTCCCTGGGTACGATAAATAACAGTAAAATACACGATAGATACAGGATAAAAATATGGATAAAATACAGTATATAAATAAAGAAATTCCAATTTTATTATTTAAAACTTGCGAATACTAGTGCTATTTATTCTGCATTAAATCATGGTGCGATAAAAAACGACCTGTCATTTCTATTGATAATCAAAAATATAATATTATTCTAGTTTATTGCATACGTTCATATGTATAAGAATCGCAAGATTTAATTTGAGATAAGAGAATATAAACATAATAATTTTTCCCCTTATCTAAGCTCACAGAATCCCTCACCCACCCCTAATGTTCCGTGGACCCTACCTAAAAACTTATGTAGTAGAAGGAAGATGGAATCTGCTAGACGGGCTCAATATTTTACTATCGGTATCTAAGCTACCTTTAGGCCATTGTATAATACGGGCTCTGTTGAAGTTACTTGATATAAATATTTTTCAGAATATATTTAATAATTTCTATATTAAGATATCCTGGGTTGACAAGAATATGTTAACTTTGTTCATATTTTGTATTAAATTTATCCTTATTATAATATTTGCGTAGATATAGTCCATAAAGACGTTCTACAAAAATATTAAACAGATAAAAAATTTTTTTAATTCTGTAATATGTTATTGCGTTATAAAAATAAAGTATCCGGAAAAATGTAGACTTTATTATTAAGATAGTATTAGACTATAATTACTTTTATTTCCCTCCAAGCCCAATAAACTCTTTCCACAACTCATGGTCCAGTGGCAACATGCGCAGCTAGCTTTGGTTTGGTTTGTCGCTCTACGGTCATCTTGTGCCCACGAGGGCTAAACAAACCGGGACCTACAGTTTAAAGTGGATTCGAACCACAAACAAACATCAGGCCACCTCCAGGATTCGAACCTGGAGCCCGTGGTGTGCAGCTAGGAGGAAGAATTCATAGGATCATATTAGAATCAGGAGGAAGGGGGTTCATATTCTAATTGGGTCCATTGCAGCCACTGTTTTCAGAAGAAAAGATATGATGGTGATTGTAACAGACTGTATAAGCATTTCGTATGATAGTCAGGCTACCTGGTGAGTGTTCCCTGAGTTTTGTCCTATACGATAGGCAAATGCGTTTCTTTCCTGAAACCCTTTTGAAAATAAAATGAATACCACTGACCCCTTTTACAAACAAAATGAGGGCCATGAACCCAGTAATGAGGTTCTTAAAAATCTTCCCAAAATAATGTCCACCCTTCATATTCCGTCGGTGGTCTGTTTGTGGTATACATAAGTGAGACACGATATCCACCAATATACAGCACAAAAAAGGCATTTAGCTTAAAATGACACTAACAATTCTTCTCACCCAATATGAGACAATATTTCACTTACAGTAGTGGTTCCCAACCTGGAATACGTAGAGATTTGGTTTGGGGAGACATGAAGTAATATTAGTAATAGCAGTAAACACCAAAAAAAAAGTAATAAAAGTAATAGGCATAAACCTAGTAATTGATTGATCATTGGCAGACACCACCCCACCCACTACCAATCACATCACTCGATTAAACATGGGCCCTCCCTTCTATTTTATTGTTCCTTTCTTTTCTAATAATTCTTCTAGAAATATCTTGAAATCATCTTAAAATTTTGCCATAGATTTTTCATTTAAATGGCATCAATCAGTTCTGTGGAGGGGTAGTTTTCGATGGCCACCTATTGAATAATATAAATTAATAAGCCTACTGTCACTCCTTTTTATATGCTCCTAATTTGGAATGTTGAATAAATATATTAGAATAAATATTAAATAAAAATAAAAGCCTAAAATTGTCAACAATTTGAGACTTGATAGCTAACCTAAGAAAATTACTTCTTCATTGGCCCTAATATCCCCACGGTAAGCCAAGGCCGTCTGCCTACTGGCAGATTAAGAACGTTACTACCTAACAAAAACAAACTATTTTGCATACAAAGATGGATGAGGATGGTAATCATAAATGAAAAGTTTTATCGAGAGATTAGAAAGAGAAAAATATGGGGTCATATTAGTTTATGACATTAACCTAATCACCTAGGAAGTCACCACCAGCACATCAATGTATCTATTTTTTGTACCAGCTTTAACAAGAATATTTTCTTATAATATCATAACCAAACACTTACGTCAATGCATCCCAACTGGACTGTCATTCAATTATTACGTGATCAATATTGACTCTGACATAATCGTTGTTTCGTGCACTTGTTCCTCATAACAGCAGACATTTTTCAAAGTCTATTTTATCAACATAGCATTATGAGAATATTACGAAACATTGTTTCAATTCCTTTCATTTGTACGCTGAAAGTATGAATTTTTCTGGAAGCTTTATTAATACCTTAATGTTAATTAATATTATATGCAAACAGAAAGATTGTTGAGAGTAGGTTGAAATATAATAACTTTACTTAAAAAATATCCAACCATTTCGGTATGCAAATATGCGAAGCTCCAGCAAATTTGATTTATCTATCAGTGAGCTTACTCAGCAGAGGAAGTTTATTTTATTAATATTAAATTCGTTCCAAATTTAAGTGAATAAATCATAATCAGAAAGGCACAAATATTTTTTTTTTCTTCTTTTATCTTAACCGAATATACAATGCTGAATTTATCAAATCATTCAATTTCTTCATTCAAAGAACGTTTTACTTTTAACAAAGAGAATCGGAGTCCGAGGTAGTCTTTTTATAAAATCCTATTCCGACTTTGTTATAAAAATATTATTTATTTTTTCAAAATTCTAGGAATTAATGGAGGCAATCCAATTGTATTGTTTAGTAATACAAGCGGCCTAATGGCCATTTGTCTAGCGTTCTGGCCTTTGGTACCACAGGCTTCACGTTCAAATTCTGGCGGTAGCATCGATGTTGTTAGTGGTTCGCAATCTACATTAAACTATAGGTCCAGGTCTAATTAGCGTAAACTGTGCAAAAGTGATCGTAGAGCGGCAAATCAAAACAAATCAATAATGCAACCAGTAGCAAGGACAGTGACTGCTTTATCACTATACCAAGTAAGTGTTGATAAACCTTTTCCAGCACTAAGACTTATAAAAAGCTATCTAGGATCAACAATGAAAAATAGATCTTATAGAATAATCAAGAAATTAAATAATTAAGAAAAGTAGGGTCTTACATATTACAAATATAGCATATTTGTACTTAAAATGAACAATTTTCTTCTGGCTTGTCTTCTGTTATTTTATAACACTTTGGATCTGTTAATTTGGTATTGTTATTTTTATAGAAGACATGTATTTTTTGTAAGCAAATTTAGAGTACAAGAATGTCCTTCCAATTAGTGCAAATAATGTACCTTTAAAGTTGAAAAAAAAATATTTTGTTTTGAAAAAATTGTTTTTACAGATACATAATCGAATAAAAGTCAGTGAGTTTATTTTCAAAAAATTTTCTAAATCCCTTAGTAAATAAAATTTCATAAAATTATGTTAAATCATAATACATAAAATTACGGAAAAGATTCAGGGTTTGGTATAAAAAATTCGAGTCGAGAGTCGGAAATTTTTGGCCGACTCCCCCCGCCCCGTTTTCTTTAACAGTTGCTTCTTATAAGAAACACAAATACTTTTTTATGTCTTTACTATTTCTAAATAAAACTATACAGGAGGAGAGTTCACAGTAATTTAGAAAATTCACAAAAAGAAAAAAATTAAAAAAAAGAGATAATTCAAAGAAAATTAGAAAACATTTGGTAAGAGATAATAATTGTAACATGATGGGCAAAAATCATTTTGAAAACCATATTTTTGAAAGGAGATTTTTGAAATTTAAAAACTGTGTCTTCACTCTGTGTTTACTTTTACGTACTTCAGCATACATTCTGTTTACTAAAAATTAACAGAAGGAAACAGATATGCACTGTTTTCAAAAAGAAAAGAAAAATCATTGAAAAAATTTACTTTCATTTGATTTAAAGAAATTTGGAAAACATTAATCAAACAAAAACAACAGGCTTATACTTGTCTTGGAAAATACACAAAAATGGACACATGCAAAAAAAACGTTCAATGCGTGATCAGCTTCAATATGAAGTGCTAATGGCTATTCAACTACCTTCTAATGGCAGAGATACTCCATGCTCAAAATACTTATGCTTATTAATTCATTTGGTAGATCTTTCCCGGTTGTATATACTAGAAGCTGATTATGTTCCTAGAAATGTTTTCCTAGTCTAAAATTATAGAAGTGCTCGCATTCAATCAACCATCTTGCTACAAAGTATCGAATTTGACTGGCTTCTGTTTGCCGAATGTCTCGTCATGGTAATTCTTCAGATATTCATTCATTCTTTATAAAGTATTCTTCAGACTCCAGAATTCATATCTCCAAACATGGCTTTCTCAAATTTTATTACACAATTTCTACTAACAGAAATTGTTTTTAAGGCCTGTTGCAATCACTTGACTAATGACACTAAATAACACCCACAATTCCCTAATTTGCATAGCATAATTGAATGCAACGTTACATTTTACGTATGGTAAAAATGAGTTTTTTTAAAAATATACTCATTTTTCTCCATATAATCGATTTCTGATTTTCTTCTAATTTTTAATTTTCTTGGATACTCATGTACTCAAAATATGTAAATTCCAACTGGAATTTTACTACTCACAGTAAATTAATTTTAAAAATACTATATTAATAATGCTGAAAGGTCAAAAAATAAATATATTTAAAAACTTCTGACTTAAAAGTTTTGCACATACTTAAAACTAATAAAATTACAATAATCTTTAAATCAAAATATTGCTTAAATCTTATTAAAGAACTACAGCTTTTAAATTTTCATAGCAATAAAAACTTTAATTAATAATAATAATTGAAATCTTTAATTTAAAGTTGTTTTTATCGATTTTGGAAGTTTGTAAGGTTTTATCAGTGTCAAAAAAAAAAATTTTAAAAATCAAGAATTTGCTTTTCTTTAATAATGTGGCATTGATATTTAATATAACCGAACACATTCCTCCTCAAATTCTAATGCAAAAAGAAAACGTGATATCCCAAACCCACCTTCGTTGTATACAGCAATAGCCCTATTAAATTAACCCAAACATTTAACCTATTAATTAATAAAATATTAAATTAGCCACATTTTCATAAATGCATGTTCGAAAACCATAGAATTTACAAAATGGAGAAAGAACACACGCACATGAAATAAATATGCGAAACAATTAATTTAAATAAAAAATTTAGTTTTAATTTTCATAATTAAGGCAAATGAGTACATCCAAGAAACGATAATTAATTTTAGATTAGTGGTTAACTGCAATTAATATAATCATCGCAAAAATAACATGCACAGTACACATACAGACTCACTATCATAAGGCTATAATAAAGAAATGCACTACTTCAAAGAGTAGCTTTGTAAATAAAGTTTTTAGAGTAGCAAAACGCAGAATAGTCAATAAACCACGATAATAACCAAATTGTTGATAACGATTGTTGATAAAACGATAATAATCAAATTGTTGATTATTATATATATATATATATATATATATATATATATATATATACTCTTCTTTCTCTGCCTTATATATATATATATATATATATATACAGCTTTAGGTAATAATACATCACAGATATATGTTAATAAGGTATAATTAAAATACGATTTGAAGAAATAATACCTTATAATATATTGAATTATAACCCCTCATAAACAAAGTGCAGGATGTCTACTAAAACGATTTAAAATTATACAAATGTCACTCCATATAGTGCTTTCCAATTTTGGCTTCCAAGAGATAAGGATTTTGTTAGCGAAAGAGAAATTTCTTTTGGAGATTCGTTGGAAGATCAACCGGTGGAAAAATTCTTCTTTGTTAGTCAGTGTTCATGTCATCACGATAAGGAAAAGTTTCATCACATAAAATGGGTTCAGGAACATTTAGCCCGTAGCATCCTTCCGTTTTCCTTCCTCGCCTTTTTATTTGGTTTGATTTGTCGCTATACGATCGATGTTTGACCAGCTCACTTTTAAGCTAATTTATACCGGGACCTACAATTTTAACGTGGATTCTCAACCAGCTTTGCAAACATCCATATCACCATCAAGATTCGAAGCCTGTGGAACCAAATGCCAAGAAAGCTAGCCAATTGGCCATCAAACCATCTTTTTCTATTTTGCACCTCTCGGTTCTTGGCTTCCACGCTTTGAAGTAACCCACGGAGTACTTCCACTGCATTCCAGGAGTTCCGTCTCTTACCTCTCAAAATCAGTTTCAAAAAGAGTTTTTCCAATTTTTGATCGCTCCAGAGCCCTTTTCCTCAACTCTTATTATTTTCTTTATTACTATTTTCAACACAACTTCTGTCAAGTCTCCTGTAATGTCTTGTCTCAGTCATCTTTTATTTGACTCAAGAAATCTACCCTTCCACTCGATTTCTCCAGAGTTGGTTTCTTTGTCATTAGAAATCAATACAAAAGACCCCACAGACTTTAATAGATTTGAGGTTCCCATCTGTACAGTCAGGAGGTGCGTGCGTAATGCATCTTTTTCAAGGAGCCACAAGGTTATTCCTCCTTTGCCTTCTGGCGATATCATCTGAGGAAAATTGACCACATTCCACACAGCCACGCAACAAAATATTTTCTTCATTCTTTTTCTTTTGCATGAGAGCAATTTGAACGATAAATATGTTACGATTTAATACCTGGCACATCAACACACAGCTCCAACGTGAGATCACATTTTAGCAAACTTATCCTTTG